>LDKF01000488.1:12884-55659 GCA_001026735.1 Rotylenchulus reniformis
CCGATCCCGAAACATCGGGATCCCGGCCGGGATCCCGATCCCGCTGCACCCTACGTATAACTGCGAGGAAAGAGAGAATCAGAGTCCTTGGGAAGAGACCAACCTATGTGATGATGACACCTTTGAGAGCATAGAAATTCATCAATGTGCATAAATCTTCGGTTTAATTATCCAAATTTGTGGTAGTTATTATTAATCATTCTACATTCACTCCTTCTTTCTCTTCTCTCTCTCTCTTCTTTCTCTACCCTTCTCTCTCTCCTTTTAAGCTCTCACATCACAATCCCCCTTCTCTCTTCGGTCCCTCCTTTCTTGCTTATTCCTTTTATTCCCCTCTCTCATTCTCCCTCACTCTCGCATCTTTTTCTTTCCACCTTCCTCGTTTCTCTATTACCGCCACTCTCCCTTTTCTTTCCCTTGTTCACTCTCTCGCTTCTCTGTCACCTTCCTTTCACTCCATTCTTTCTAATCCTTCTCTCTCTCCCTTCTTTCACATCTTTCACTCTCCTCCTCTCTTTTTCTCACTCTCTCATCTTACTCTCCACCTTCTCTCACTCCCTTCCGTTCTCTCATTTCATTCACTCTCCCCCTTCTCTCACTCCATTCTTTCTAATCTTTCTCTTCTCCTTCTCTCCCTTTTTCCCCTTCTCTGTTTCTCCCTCTCTCACTACCTTTTCGCAAACAGAGAGTGGGGAAAGGAAAGAGACGGTAAAGTTAATAAAAAAAGTGATACCCCCGGCTACTACCTGGCATCTCCCCTC
This sequence comes from Rotylenchulus reniformis, assembly GCA_001026735.1. Lineage (NCBI taxonomy): Eukaryota > Metazoa > Nematoda > Chromadorea > Rhabditida > Hoplolaimidae > Rotylenchulus > Rotylenchulus reniformis. The sequence goes on from LDKF01000488.1 coordinate 13,646, forward strand.
TCTCTCACCCCCTTCCACCTGATTCTCTCTCACCATGCTCTCTCATTTTTCTCTCCCACCTCACCCTCTCACCCTTCTCTCTGACCACACTCTCTCATCCTTCTCTCTAACCACACTCTCTCACTTTTCATTCTCACCATACTCTCATCTTTCTTTGACAGAAGGGTGAGAGAATATGGTGAGAGAAAGGGGTGAGAGAATGTGGTGAGACAGAAGGGTGAGAAAGTGTGGTGAGAGAGTGTGGTGAAAGTAGGGTTGATCTAGACCGGTTTTAAACCGGTACCCCCGGTTTTCGGTTTGACCGGTTTTGGGGACCCCGGTTTTCGGTTTCGGTTTTCGTCGGACCCGGTTTCGGTTTTTTTCGGTTTTTGCTAAAATTTCCAAAAAATAAAAAATCCAAAATCGAAAATTTTCATAGAAAAAAATTTTTTAAAAGAAATTTAGACATTTATTTAAAAAAATTTAAGTTACTATTTAACACCAAATTATAGAAAAATAATTAAGATCGGCGGATCGTCGGCGGACCCGATAGGGGCCGCCGGAGAAAATTTTGAAAATTAAGACGGTTTTCTTTTAAAAAATTACCTAATTTTTATGTTCCTTTCTGTAACTTCTGTTTGAAATTCAAGAATTTATCATCATGTCATAAAAAAATTTAAGTTTTTCTGCTGATATCTTTAGTTATTTGTAAGGTTTTTATCTAAAAAGTTTTTAGTAATAATTTTTGTATTAAGCAACAAAAATATGAACGAAAAAGTCTCAAACAAATATTTTAAACAAGATATGAGGTGACGGGAATTGAACCCGCACCTCTACCTTCAATAACCCAACACTGTTCCCACTGAGCCATGACCGTCTTGCTGGTTCTCCACCAAATTTCCTTTACTATTGAGTCTAAAAAGGGATCAAAAAATTCAAAATATTTTACAAAAATCCATTTCTTAGGGGTGTATGTCAAAACCGAAAACCGACCGGTTTGGACCCTCGGTTTTCGGTTTTACCGGTTTTCGAGAACCCGGTTTTCGGTTTCGGTTTTTGGCCCAAAAAACCCGGTTTTCGGTTTCGGTTNAGAAGAGGTTGTTAAGTTGTGATGAAACAGAAAGGTGGGAGAATGGTGAGAGAGTTCAAGATTGCAAAGTGTATGCATAGCCCGATCGAATTGCTCATTTACTACCGTAAAATTTACCGATGCAACTTGCGATTGCCATGTGGTGAACAGAGGAGGGAGAGCAACCTGTGATACAGAAAGTTGTAATTTTTACTGATTTTTGATGATTGTCAAAGATATCGAATTACATTATGGACGACTTGTTTTGGAAGTTTTAGACTTTTATTTACTATTTTACGGACTTTCCTTAACCAAAAAACCTGTATATGTTTTGTTAGTTATTTTTCTTTTATTTAATTCGAACTTCAACTGATAAATTGTGACCAGGGTCTGTGAAGCGAATTTTATAATTTTTGATCCAGAAAATTTTATTTTTTGGAAAAGAAGGTGCCGGCGACCCTGAAAGAGGCCGCCGGAGAAAATTTTGGGAGAAAATATGGCATTTTTTTTAAATTGGATCATCTGAAATTACACTATTAAATGGTGCCGGCGGCCCCGAAAGGGGCCGCCAGAGAAACTTTTGCGAATTATAAATCTTTTTCTTAAGAAAATTGGCACCTTTTCATTTGAGAACTAGTTTAGGTGCCGGCGGTCCCGATAGGGGCCGCCGGGGAAAATTTTGAGATTTTGGGCTGTTTTCTTATGAAATTTGACGTATATTTTTCTGGGAGGGGGTCAAGGGGAGGGGGTGAGTCGGTGGATTTCAGGGGTGGGTGGACTTTAGCGGCTAAGAGCTTTCTAAAGTTTAGCTTTCTTTGCCATTAACTTTGACTTTGGAAAAATAGTTCCATATTTTAGAAACCATTGCTTAATAATTCTAAAAACAAATTATTATATACATAGATGAAAATAAAAAATAATTAACAATGGATGCACAATTTTTTTGTGCAGAAACTTCATCCAAAAATATAATATACATTTTGCCATGAATAAAAAATTCAAACTCTTACTATTTGGTCATTTTTCTATTGAGGCGGGAGAAATTTGGTCATTTTTCTCAAATTATCCATTCTTAGGAGTGCTTATTTAAACCGGAAAACCGGCGGTTTTGGTCCCCCGCTTTACGGTTTCACCGGTTTTCGGCCCCCTGTTTCCGGTTTCGGTTTTTGGGTCAAAAAACCCGGTTACCGGTTCCGGTTAACCGGAACCGGTAGTGAACTACCCTACTTATTACTATAAAGAATTTTCAAAAAAAAACAGTAAATTTCAAAAAATCTATATCTTGAAGCAAATGTTGTCGTTCTATCTGCCTTTATATGTCTGCTGATTGGGATGTATTGTCCTCATCCGTCTTTAAATGCCAAAAAATAGAAAAAGAGAAAAGATTATTGAATTGAATCGAACTTGTGGAAAATTCATGCTCTCTCTTTTTTGCTTTATTTTTTTGAAAATCGAAGAAAAAACCCTATTTTTGCTTTTAACAATTTTATTAAACTGAATTTTATATATAATTAATTATTCATAATAATTATACATACTTATCAAAAGTTTCACTAAATATTAATTGCAACTTTATTTCTCTTTAAAATTTTATTTTTTGAGCCAGCTCCCGGTTTTGCATTGTTTACTTGTAACATTATTCTCAATTATTCACTAACAAACATTTTAATTTATTTATGAGTTAGAAAAATTAAAGGTGCTGCGGATTTTGGCTGCGGCTTTTGGACAATTTTTACGCCATCCAAGGTGAAGCCATCACACATATTGTGCTCTTTAGAAAGGACCAAATTTCATAAATCTCTCGTCGTAATAGATGTAAATTTCTTTCCACTCTCTCCTACCCTCTGTCGTCGTCTGTGCTTTCTCTTCTTAAGCCATACTTTTTTTTCATTTCAAAAATTATTTATGAAAATTCGATGTAATAAATTAATAAATTTTAAGTACCACCCTTAAAGGGCGATACAATTCCAAAATTTATTCCATACCACTGGAATTCAGGGTAGGATTAAAGAAATACCTTGAACTGGGTAATTAAACCGAAAATGGTGGATTTTGGACAATTTTTACGCCATCCAAGGTGAAGCCATCACACATGTTGTGCTCTTTAGAAAGGACCAAATTTCCTAAATCTCTCGTCGTAATAGATGTAAATTTCTTTCCACTCTCTCCTACCCTCTGTCGTCGTCTGTGCTCTCTCTCCTTAAGCCATACTATTTCGTTGCCGTCTGTGCCCTCTCTCCTTTCCATACTATTTTTTCATTTCAAAAATTATATATAAAAATTCAATGTAATAAAATAATAAAATTTAAGTACCACCCTTAAAGAGCAGTACAATTCCAAAATTTATTCTATACCACTGGAATTCAGGGTAGGATTAAATAAATACCTCGAACTGGGTAATTAAACGAAAATGAAAAATTATTTAATTGACTTTATTAAAAATTAAAGAAATTCTATTAATGGGTTGCAGTTTTTTTAATGGGTTGCGGTCTGAAAAATAAAAAATAAGCTAAAATTCACAGTATCCAAAAACTATAATTTAAAAAAAATCGAATATATAATATGGGGCGGTACAATTCCAAAATTTGTTCCATACCGCTGGGATTCAGGGCAAGATTAAATAACTACCTCGAATTGGGTAATTAAACCGACAATTGTTTCCTAGAAAGTAGACTTATATTATAGTACTTATTTATTATCCATTTACATTTTGATTGATTCTGTATACATATATTAATATTCAAACTTATTAATAATTGTATTCATTCAAATACTTAAGTATTAGTTGCATTTTATAAGTATTTTGGTTTTTTACAAAGTCGCAGAAATAAGTTCTTATTAAATTATATTAAATTGGTCATTTGATAATATTTTTTCCATTCAAAATTTTTCGAAATTACTCAAATGTGCCATTCTTAAGGGTGTATGTTAGATATGTGTTTTAGTTTTAGGCTAAAATTGGGGTCGTACCTCTCTGGACCCTCGTACTTCGTTCTAGTACACTATATACGTAAAAATATGTAACTCATAGTAAAGTTTGATTTAAAATTAGTTTGTTTTTCAAAAATTAGTTTCAATTAGTATTTCTTCGAACATTTCACAAAAATTTTAAAAAGTTATTGTATTTTAAAGAATACTTCAAAAATTCCTCAGTTATAATGACCTCAGTTAATATTTTGCTTCAAAATTTTCCAAAATTTAAACAATAGGCATTGATTTTTTGCAAAAAAATATGCCAATATATTATAGTTAATAAATATAGAATTTTGGATAATCGGTTAGATTTAAGTTGATAATAAAAAAAATATTTTTACGGAAACAATGGATGAGAGTCAGAATTAGTTTACACCTTAAGTATCTTGTACGGTGATTTTGCTTAAATTTGTTTTTTTATTATTTCAGTATTATAAAAGAAAATAATTTTATGGTTATACACAAGAATGAATTTAAATAGAAAGCGAATGGATTAAAAATCTGAATGTGCTTATGGTAGCAGGACACTTGCGGACGGACATTTGCGGACGGACACTTGCGGATGAAAATTATTTTAAAAAATTAAATTCAGAAATTTTTAATTATAATTTTTCGGGAGATTTCAAAAAAAAATTCAAAAAAATTTAACAAAAATTATTGCAAAAAATTCATCAATGAAGAACTCTTTTGAAAAATTGTTTTGGTCTTATTCTCCATACATCTTGTTAGCACAATATTCATACACAAAATCTATACTTTCTATATAATCGTGAGATGAGTTCCCCTTTTTGGTTTTTTGATTAAAAACAATCGCTGTATTTGAGGGTTTTAAAGAGTGCTAACGTAAAGTTACACAAGTTTCATGCAAGATCGCGGCACATCAAAAAATATTTGAACATTCGTTAAATAGATATAAAATCATATTTTTATGGGGAAAGTTTTTGCTTGAAATTTGTGTATCAGTATGTGGTTGTGGTCTGTAGAACCCGGACAACAGGTTCTTCCTGGAATTAGATTTCTGGATTGATATTGCTTTGGATCTGGATTCAAGTCCCAGGATTTTGAAATCCAAAAAATTCAGATTTTCCAAACCTTTGGACCTTTGGATTCTGGACTAAAGAAAATCCTGGTTTGGATCCAGTTCAGGTTCGGCTCTAGTGGTCTGTATGGAGAATAATGAACCAAACACATTATTTTGTTACAGAAGGATTTTCCACTGATGGAAGCCAGACTTTTGCTACTTTTTTTTGTCAAATTTTAATATCTTGAAAAAATTTAAAAAAAAAATAAATTTTAAAAAATTTAAATAAAATAATTTTCGTCCGCAAATGTCCGTCCGCAAGTGTCCATCCGCAAGTGTCCGTCCGCAAGTGTCAGGCTGCCGTGCTTATAATCAAAAAAAAACTTTTGACCAGAAAAGTTATTTTTTAACCAAAAGGGGAGGACATTATTTAATATCATTTTCGGAATCCAACTCAACAAATCATCCGATTTAATATTTATAAATATCATCTCTCTTTTAATGACGGATTTTTCACGTTTAAATTGTATTTTCGACATCGATTTTGTTTTAATTTTGCAAATATTCCGCTATGCGGGATGCATCAAAAGCTTTGGCAAAGTAAATATTTTTTTAATACTTAATAACGCAGCGTTTTACTCACATAGCATTTCGTAAAATCTGACAAGGGAACATTTTCTACTGTAAGTCGGAATTTGCATATTCCGTTCCTGCCATTTTGTAGAGCATGCACGACAACCACGGTAAATTTTAATAGTAAATGCCCTCAGAGTTAGAAAGCAAAGTTATTGAATTTTTAATTTTTGATTAACGATCGTTCACCCACACGGATCATCCACACACTGGGATGATATCCATCGTTCAATTTTTAATAATCCTTAACCATGATTTTTCGTTGGTTTTATTAATTATTTTCTTTTATATAATAATTCCCAGCCGTTTTTATGGCGCTTGCTCAACAGTAATTTTAGATGGTACGACCGATGCCATCCCGATTGGTGGATGATCCGCGTGGATGAACGACCGAACATTTAATATTTATTAATTATTATTAAAAATTCTATAACTTTGCTTCCCAACTCTAAGGGCATTTACTATTAAAATTTACCGCGGTTGTCGTGCATGCTCTACAAAATGGCCATAATGAAATATGCAAATTCCGACTAGCAGTTGAAAATGTTACCTTGTAAGGCCTGTGAAAATTGCTGAAACATGCATTTTTTAAAAAAATCTGAGCCTATATTGTATAAAAAACTTGACCGGTCTGTTTTTTTGAAGAATTTTTGATGTAAGTATTAGACAAAACATCGTAGCTCAGATTTTGATTCTGCTTCAAAAAAATAACCTAGCACAATTACATATAATTTTCATAATTTATAATTTTTTTCTAAATATTTATCTTTTAAAATTTTTTTTATTTTTTTTGATAAAATTTTATTGTCGAATGTCCACTGTAGAATAGTCCACTGTCGAAATGTTCACTATCGAATTGTCCGGTCATGGATTTTAACTTAATTAGAATTAGTTTGAATTGATAGGGAAAAACTTGGAAAGGCCATAAAAATGGATAAACTCATAGAAAAATGGGTGTTAAAATATATTTAGATTGATTTAAAAATGAATGGTTAAAGATTGATAACACCAGTCGGCCAAAAAGGATAAAATTATAAATTAATAGACAATGAAATTAAGATTTTTCTTTCGCAGTTTCATTATCCTTCTTCCTTCCTATTTAATGGTTGATACTACTTAATCACCATAATAATAATATTTTAAATCGAAAATAATTATTAGAAAGGGCTTTTTTTCTTTTGAATACATCAAATACGAATATTTTTCTCTGTTGCTGCATGCATTTCCACTTTTTTGCATCTCTAACAGAAAATTCAGGCATTTCGTGTCAGAAGAAAAAATGTTTGAATGGTCTAAAACAATGGTTATTTTTCTTTGTTTCCCGATTTCCGGTGAGTGACCAGTACACCCGTCACAAAATGACCACTGACCCGACCGGCGGGAGTCCGGTCAGGTCAGGTCAGTGGTCACATGACCGGTCACTGACCGAAACCCGGTCACGAAAACACTGATTAGGACACAAAGTAAAAAGTAAATCTATTTTTTATGCTTTATCTATATTGCGCGAAAATTTTCGTTTTTAAATTTTCTCCGAAAATCATATTTTCGCTAAAAATTCAAATTTTTGCGTTTTGCTCCCCTCTTCGATCACCATTATAGTTCACTGAATGCAGGGAAAAAGATGAATCGCCGTAACCAACACCATCGTTGCCATCACAGTCATTATTACGCCGCCCATTCCGGTCGAACCGTTACAGTAGTCCTCGCTACACATAGTACATGAAGCATTCTTGCCATTGGCCTCACATTCGGCTTCGATCTTCTTCATTGGTGGCAAGCTGCACGCATCCGCAATTTCGCACGACTTCAAGATATCTTCAACAAAAAAGTATTTGAATAGGATCTAACAGGTTCTTGGTCGTTAAAAAAGGCCCAATAAACCATCCCCTTCAAAAATTGACTCGTTTAATTTTTCGAATATTCGAGAAAAAGTTGGAAATTTTAGAAATATCGAAATTGGGATTTTCACGAACATAATCGTACTCATCATCATAAATCTGAAAAGAAAGATCAAAAAAGATAGAGCAAAAATTATGCAAAGTTGTCTTTTTTTAAATAAAAAAAATAAAAAAAGTTTTTTGAAGGTCACCAAACGCTTCTTGGCCCGGTCAATCCCGCCGGTCTCGGTTTTGCTTAAAAAACGATTCCTGCTCAACCCTATTACATACCGTGGCAGATCATCCCCCCGGTCGTTTCCTCCAGCGGCAGAAGAAGATTATAACTTTTTTTCAGGGAAAAAATAGAGAATTAAGTTTGGTGTCAAAAGATAGCCATAAATGTCTACTATAAATTTGAAGTCATAAATATCTGCTATTAAAATTAAACAACCATCCGATTTCGCCAAATATAAAAAGTTATGGCCAGATCTTTCGCCAAAACCATGATTTTATGGCTTGAGTTGGCCATACGAATAGATATTCTTGCAACTTTATAGCAGAGATTTAGGGCTATCTTTTGACATTAAAATCACTTCACTAGTTATTCCCTGAAAAAAGTTATAATCATTTTTCTGCTCCGGGGGAAACGACCGGGAGTGTGGGGGGAGAGATGATGTGCACTTATTACATACATACCTCCGCAATTGTCAATGGTCACACAAACTTTAAAAACGGGATTCAGATCACAGTCTTGAGTTGTAGCCGAATCACCAGGTAACTTTTTGTAGCATTGGAGACCTATTTTAATGAGAAATTTTTAATTTAACAAAAATTAAGCTGACTATTAGCAATAGGAAAGAGAAGGATGATTTCGATTAGCCAACACAGATACGATGGCATGTTAAATAATTCTTAAAAAAATTTGTATAAAAATTATTTGAAAGAAAAAAAATTAATTTAATAAGAATAGTAATAGATGAAAATGGTGGTAAACCAATCTCAATATAAAAAGCTATCCATGCATAATTTTTGTATGAATCATTGTAAAAAATTCTGCTAGTGGAATAATGATAGAAAAAGGAAAAAAAGGAATGGAATTTGATGAACAGTTGAATAGTTGTGTTTTAAAAAAAAAGTAAATTGAATTTGTTGGGATCATTTTGATTAATTAATATCAAATTTAAAGTCGACCAACGACTGGTCGATAATTCCAAAAAATTGACATCCCTTTTTGATCAAGAAAAATTTGACCATTTCTCGTGCTGCTGTTATATTTATTTTGTTGTTTCACTTATTTCTTTATTGGTTTTATCGTCCTAGATGCAGAATACATACTTCTTTTAAATTTTTGAATAGAAAAACTTTCTAATTCTTTATTTTTTTTATTAATTTATGTTCGCTGTATTTTTTCGTTTAATCTGGAACAGTATAATTCTGATTTAACTGCAGGATTTAAGACAATCAAATAGGGGTTGTACCAATACTGATTCAACAAAATCGACAATATTTTCTATATGGATAGAACCCGAACTGAAGCTCACATAAAAATGCTAATGATATAGATTAGCATCATCAATTACTGAAATGTTGCCTCTTTGGTTTGCAAAATTTAATTGCAATAATGAATAAATTTTGGCACCTTCAAAGTTTTAGGAGATTCCAGGAATATGTTTTTTAAATTATCAGTTTTTAATCTTTTGATTCTGTCAGAGCCCCTAATAGTGTTGTTAAAATTGGAATTTTTTGCTTCGACTCCAAAGTATCTCCGGCTAAGAAAAATTCGGAAAAATTTTGAGCATCAGAAAATTTGAAATGCCGAAATATTCTCTATTTAATTCAAAATTTTTTGAAAAAAATGCCTGTAGAAAATTTTTTCCTTTTTGAAAATCCAAAGCCTCGAAAATTTAAAGAAATTTTTATTTAGGGACTCTGATGACTCTCACCCAAAAAAATTTGAATCAAAACTAATCCCATAAGAAATAATTTTATTTGATTCCCTTTTATTATATGATTATGATTAAAATGTATCTCATAAATTTTTATTAAAAATCATTTTGATTTCAATTCCGATACTCATTAGTTCAAATTTCAAATAGACGCAAGCGGAAGCTGTTCAAATTAAGTACCTAAAATCATTTTTATAACAAACTACATAATAGCCTGAAAGTGAAAAAATTTTCAATAAAAATTCATAAACAGAAACATAAATACATATAAGCTCATGATACTATACATAATAATTTTTTAACCTATATAAAAATTTATTATATTAAAGTATTTGACAAAAACATCTGTTCATTTAAACACTTAATCTGTGAGATGCAAATTAGAAATTTATAAATAATACTAAAAGCTGATGCTGATATTTCTAATTCGTCTTTTAGCAAATACTCTGCATTTATCGACAAAGTTTTAAGCATTTATCATGGAACCTAAAAAATTTTATAGACAAAAATAAGTAAGGGTTATATTCTTTTTTCTTTTGGTATATTACATCATTCTCGTAAAAAGATAATTTTATTAAATTAAATGCATTGTGTATTTTATCTTCTTTTGCCCTAACGATTTTATCTTTTAGGCCATGAGCTTATCATTCAATGTGTTCCAATTATCCTCGCCCGTGCAGTTTTACCAACATCCTATATAACTAGATAATTTTTTCCGCCAATAGATTCAAAATAATTGTAATAATTTCGAATTAAAATCGAAACAAAAATTTCATTTTTTTGTTTATTTATTTATTATTTTTGGCTCTAAGATTTTATGAAAAGAAAGTTTTCTCTTATGAACTTTCTCTCTATACCTTTTTTCTGTGTACTCTATTGATGTTATATTTCTCTGGCATTTCAGTAAAAGATTCGCATCGAAAGATCGAAGATTCAAAGCAATTCAATCGGCGCCCAATCGGCAAAACATAACCTTTTTTTGAGTGCCAGCGCACATTTCAGTTTTTTACCTATATTATTTCGAATTTCGAATATTTCGAGAAACTAATGTTTTGCGCAATATGACTTGGACGTTTATCTATTTGTAATCGGGCTAGGAAGGACATTATTAAAACGCCACCCGCCTATTAATAAAAGACAATAATAAAATGCCAAAGCCACCCTTTTATAAAATGCCGCACACTCTGTCATGCATCAGTAAGTCATAAAAAATGAGCAATATAGAAAAACATGAAATTATTTAAAAAACATTAAATTACTAAAACGTAGTTTTTTGGAATATTTTGATTTTTTCTTGAAAAAACAAAATAGTTGTGGAAAAAATTTTGCGAAGAAACACTGATTTTTAATGATGTCATAGAATGCAAAAATTTAAAAAGAAAAAAGCCCAGCGGCTTTTTTGCAAAATTTTTGAAAATAAATAAATAAATATTAAAAAAATATAAATTTCAAATTATTAAATATAAAGCATCTATCGGGTCCATTTAAACACTGTAATCCTTTGATTTCTCAGATTTGTAGCTCATTTTTCCTAGATAATTTTTCTCAATATTTTTCCATGGATCCTTTGGATCTAATCTCTTGTCTTCCCCGCCTCCTCTCTTCCCCAATTTTTCTCATGTAATTTTTTTTTATCTACATTGTACTTATTTTCCCATAGGTCTGCGCGGAAATGTACTTAAATGTTTTTTTTTATCGATTTTAACGGGCGAGAAACTGTACAAGGTGAGAATTATATTGTTATAATATTATAATAATATTGAATTATTATTATTACACCCTTATTGGCGCTTTTCGACAATAAGAATTCCATCCATCAAAACTAAAATTGTTCGACTTTTCGATATTTGGTCTTACAAATGTCGAATTCTGGAAAAATGGAGTTCACCATCGTGTTCAACATCCCCGAAAACTCCCGAGTGTCGAAAATCAGCTCAAAATTTACATCCTCTAACCCAGTTTTTAGATCCCTTTACTTAACCAACGGTCATTTAACCAACGGTTAAAAGCAAATGATAAAATCAGAGATTATAATTGATGAATAATAAATTATATATAATATTTATAATATATATAATATATATTATAAATATATATTTATATATTTATATATATTTTGTGTGTTTATGTGATGTGTGTGTCCTGAAAGTTGACTTCTTTCATGGAAACATATAGTTATTTGTGGGAATGCTAGGAAAATTAGACAAATGTGTAAATGTTCAATTGGTCGCGAATAATTATTGAATGTTTCATGGAATTTTGAGCTAATTTTCGGCACATGGGGGTTTTCGGGGGTGCTGAATCCGAATCTGACGTCCATTTCACGCATTACGTCATCTGACGTCACTGTCTAACGTTTACGTCACAATATTTATTTCTAATTCGCCTAAAAACGACTTCTCTAGCGTATTTTTTGAAGCTGAATCCAAATCTGACGTCCTATTTCACGCATTGCGTCATCTGACTTCACTTTCTAACGTTAACGTAAACAATATTTTTATTTCTAATTCGCCTAAAAACGATTTCTCTAGCGTATTTTTTGATGCTGAATCCGAATCTGACGTCCATTTTCACGCATTGATTTTTTGCCTTATTTCTTCCAACCAATATTCTTTTCTAATGATTTCAATATTAACGTAAAATTGGCTGAGGTTGAATTCTGCTATTCTTCATTAAATTCTGGAAAAATTCCTAATATTTGGAATTATGGTAGGTGGAATATGATAGGATACATAATAATTTACTAATGCAATATTTATGGGGAATATTTTTTTCTTGTATTGGGAGCCCAGGGGTTTTATTTTTCAATCCCCCTTCAGAGTGAGGTCTATTACAGAGAGTGGATTAATTGTTGCTAGGGCGTTAAAAAAGTGCCAAATGCAAGACCTTGGCATAAACTTTTGTGTTAGGCTTGTTAGACAAAAAATATAAAGGGCAAAATTGTTCAGAATTTTCTGCTCTATTATCTGGTATTTTTAATTTTTCGAATTTCGGCCAAAAATTCGAAATTTTCCCGAAATACCGAAAAATACAGTATTTAGGGGATATTTCGAACTTTTTGACCGAATTTCGAAAAAATAAAAAATACCATTCGAATTAGCATAATGAAGTGGACGGTTCGGCTTGTGTAATAAAATATACCTGTAGAAATTTCATTATTATATTAAGGGTATTTATATGCGTTTGAAATTTTTCGGAATAAAACTTGCTATAACTAGGTTTGTTTTTCCGGATAGAAAAGGAAGCAAACACCTAGCCTAAAAATATTCTTTATAATTCTAAAGTCAAATTTACAGATTAAATTGATAATGTAAAAATATTTTTGTTTTTTTAATTTTAAATAAAGTTAAATAATGAACTGTCATTGCAGCCTTACTGGCTTTTTGTCAAAAAGGGGTGCTAGATCATTTCTTGAAAATCGGCAAAAATGTATGCTTCTTATTACAAAAATGTATGCTTCTTAACTTCTTAAAGATGGCGGCGGCTATCACATTGGACGGCAAATCCCGGGGCGTGGGTTCAAATCCCACCGCCGTGTCAGACCTATACTCAAGCCTGTAAGGAGCACATCCCTTCACCCAGTCATTAGCCGAGCGGTGATGCGAATCAAATGCAGTGTTCTGCCTGATCCACCAGATCATGATCTAGGGTGATCTGATCCATGATCTGATCTGATCTGATCCAAGGTCCCGGATCAGATCAGGATCAGATCATTTTTGAAACCTCTGGATCAGGATTAGATCATGTTTTGGATCATTTTGTGATCCAAAATGATCCAATTTGCAATTTTTCGTTGAAAAATGGTCATATTCGACTCAAATTTTGGAATTTTCTGGCAAAAATTATGAAATTTTCGACCGATTATCCAAAGAAAAATTGTTTTTTTCAAAAAAAATGAAAAACATTGATGTACATCCTTAAAAGAAGAAGCCCAAAATGCAAATTTTTCTCAGGTGACTATTGGGACGCCATCACTCTTCAAGACAGAGAAAGTTCGTCAAAAAATTAGCTTAAGCAAAAAATTGACATTTTCGTAAGAAATTGAATGAAAAAGCGGGAGTTTTCTCCGGCGGCCCCTATGGGACCGCCGAACTGCTTTTTTATTTGTTTATCGACCCCCTGGTACCTCCAGGAGCGGACGTATCTAGGATTTCAGCATGGAGGTATATATGTCCAGTGGTTAACCACAAATTTTTTTTAGGTGTCGGTGGCTCCGATAGAGGCCACCAAAGTAAATTTTAAAATGTAGGCCATTTTTCTTTAAAAAATTGGTCATTTTTTGCAATTTATAGAGTAATTCTATCTTATTTCGGCCCGATTAGGCCCGATTAGGGCCGCCAACAACAAAAGATACTTTTGGATGAAATAGCTAGCTCCTTAGATTAAATCTTTGATTATATCAATTTTTGTAACTGCTTGTGGATTCTAGTTTAACTTAAAATTGTACAAAATTTAAAAAATATTTTTAATACACAATTTTCTATAAGTTGTATTTATAATCAAACGAATTTAATTGGAAGTTGATGTTGAAAATAAAAGAGTCAAAATTGATTAATCATGCATGCTCTACAGAAAGGCATATATTGAAATGCAAATTCTAACTCCGAGTTGAAAATGTGTCTTAATAGAAAATTATAAAATTAGGATTTTGTTTTTTTAAATTCCACGACTTAATAAGATAGATTTTAAATTATTACAAGATAGCTACCTATTTCTTGAAAGAATGAAAGTCCAATAAATAATAATCGCATTGGATACATATATTTTAAAGGATTATTTATAGAAAATTTGAAAAATTTTAAGCACCCCCAATTATTTTAAACGCACTTGAAAAATGGAAGAAATTTGAAGACATTATCCTCTTAAAAATCGTAAAAGTGGAATAAATAAAAGAAAAGCTCATAAATTACAAATTTTGCGTCAAAAACTAAGCAGAATTAAAAGTATATAATGAAAAAGTTGTCAATATGATGACAAATATGGCTCTTTACCTTTTGAAAAACAAATAATTTTCAATAATCTAAATTTCTACATATTCCAAACTATTTGAATGATTAGCAATATATGAATCATACATATAGAGAAACTTTTTATAATCTTTTATTAGTTATCAAATTTTCATTTAGAAGATCCACTTTCACGGATGATTTCTTTGTACGAGTCTATAAAGACTCTATAGATTCTAAAACGCTGTTAATGCATATGAACTATTTAAAATGTTGTTTAAACAAAAAATTTTACACAATAAAAATTTGCATGAAATTCGTCATAATTTAGGTTATAGTTTTCAAAAATTTAATAATTTTCCCAGTTATTGATTTTTTTAAGTACACCAATTAATTTTCCTTGGAAATTTATTACATTTAATATAGGTATAAAGTATAAAATAAAAGTAATCAGTCTTAATAAAAAAAATTAAAGGTTTATTAATCAGAAAAGTGAATGTGAATGTTAAAAACATTTTATGAATACTAAATAATCACTAATTATGTTTATTTATTTTTTATTGAATTTCATCGATTCTATATATATAAGGATGAATATCAAATAATCATTATTAATTTTGCTAAAAGAATTGTTTATGGGGAGCATTTACGTGGAATTTAACTAAGTTTTCATTAAAACCCCATTCATTTGAGGCGTCAAATTGGCTAATCGGTCTCGAAGTTTGGGAAACAGTAGGCTTAATATGGAAGGAATATCAGATCTGAGGATAACAGAATTTGTAAACAATATAATCTTGTTGGAGTAATTCATGCCATATCATAGTTTCATTGCATATGGGGATTAGATGGTTATTACTTACAAAAAATAATGAATTATTTTCAAATTATTAATATATTCTTTTTTGTTGCTTAAGAAGTTATATAATTTCCTAAAAATCTGCAAAAGTCGTTTTCCTAAAAAAAAACAATAAAAAAATTTTATTGTCGAAGAGGATACTACAAAATAATGTAAAGAGACAAAACAATTAAATTCAAAAAATAGCACGGAAAAATAAAAAATTAAACAAATAAAAAAATTAATTTTATGGGTCATAGATCCATTAAAAAAAATAATTTCGACACCTAATAAGTCATAATTTTTACTTTTTTCTTGGTTTATAATAGAAACTAGACAAGAGTTTTTCGAATTTTTTTCGATAAAAAACTCAAAAAAACTCGAACTCGAAAAAACTCGAAAAATGGCTCGAGTATTTTCTAGTTTTCAACTTTTCACCAAAAAAAAACAATTTTTTAGTAATAAATATTTTTATTAGCCAAATTTATACCTTTTGTTGCATGAATAATAATAAGAATAATTCAATAATGTAGAGATCAATATTGAAATTTGAGTAATGGGAGATTTCGGTTCAAAAAAATAAGCATTTCGGCCTTTCACGGGCGCAAGCGACTGCGTCGATAATCATATGTACCTATTAGTGTTAGGAATGTGACTAAGAAAAAGACTCAAGACCTGGACTAAAACCAAGACCAAGACACTAGACCAAAATTTTTTCAAAGCCAAGACCAAGACTTGGATTTGTTAGTCTTGGTCTTGTTTCTAACACTAATAAGTATCACGAGCGGGCGGTAGAAAAAAAGTTGCTCGCTTACAACACTGGCAGGTGCAGACAGAAATTTCATCACCTCTTTTGACAATTTTGGAAAATTTTTGCAGTTTTCACGCCAGAATTCCATCGGATCTATTTTCAGGATTGACTTTTTTTGTCAGAATTATCAGAGTTTTTTTCATTCTTTTAAAATTTTATGTTGGATACACACTAATAAATAAGATTCAAATGTGCATTAAAATAATGGATGGTGCACAAAATATGGACACATCCTATCTGATTGACTTGCTAAAATTTTCAAAAAGCAAATTGCTTCCGTCGCTGTTTGGCTTTAAGTAGTCCAATTAAGGTACTTGGACTTACATTGCACATTTGTTTGCCTGCAATTGTCTGACTACGCTGGTTGGGATTAAAATTCACAATTTTAAAAATATATTTTCCAAAAAATTATGTTGAATCCGCATTAATAAATAAAATCCAAAAGTGCATAAAAACAATGAATGATGCACCAAATGTAATGCGACTTCTTTGGTGGAAAAACAATTTTCGATGGACATTTGGCACCAGTGAACATACCTTTTTGTACAAGCAATCAGGGCTTTGGCCCTTTTGTAGCTAACATATAGAGCTATCTAAATACGGCATTCGAATTTATATACCTATGCTTGCGCTAAACCGGCCGGCACCAAACTATCACTTACCCTCCTCATTTTAAATATGATTTTTTCATTTTTTTCAAAAATTTTAGTCTTTGTAAAATTATTATTAGGCTTCGATTATGAAAAATTTTTTAAAGACCTAAGATTTCTCAAAAATTTCTTTCACAGGTATAGGATTTATCTAAAAATTTGATGAAGCGACCCAGCACATATTGATATATTTAGAATTAGAAATCTTGGAATTTTTTGAAATTCCAAGATTTTTTAAAGAATTCTTTTACCCGCTGGTCAACATGAAAAAAATGTTTTCGTTATAATGATTTTTTTACTAAACGTTGATTTATTCTTTAATATCTAACCCATAGTAAAATTTGATTTCAAATTAGTTTGATTTCAAAAATTAGTTTCAATTAGTATTTCCAGGCAATATTTTTAAAGACAGGCAAAGATCCTCAAAACTTATTACACACCCTAAGTATTATTATTTGAAAAACAAAAATCCATTACATAATACATAGATTGTATGTATACCACTCAACAGTTCAAATATTATAAAAGATCTAGGTATTTTTTATTGATTGTTAACTTTTTAGCATCACAACAAAAACATTAATTATTAAATCCGCCTTTCTAATGAGATTGTAGATCACTACGATTTTTTTCTAAAGCAGCGGAAGGTTCCCCAGGTAGGGTTCTCTATGGGGAAAATTTTCCTCGTCTTTTACCATGGGCCCCTGTCCCATCCCATCCCCAACATTTAAGCAATCATGCGATGATTCATTTATTGTATGCATCCATTGTTCGTATTGACAAATAAATTTAAAAAATTTCCGTCTCCCGTGTGTGGTGGTGGTTAGAGAGACGTGGAGAAGGAAAAGGGAAGCGCTAAACCATGATTTCTCACAAAACGAATGATTCAATTCTTGCCATCTTTATCATCGTATTTTCTCTCTAAACTGCGCAACATTTACATACCTGTCCAAGGGAGGGGGTCAAATCCCCCTGCTAGGACGATTTTAACTTCCTAGCACCGAACAACTACGAGTACGAAGTACGAGTTCCGAGAACTGGTTTTAAACTACTTTCAGATGGATAATATAAACGCAAAAATGCATAGAGTAATTGACTTGACCTACGCACCAGATTATGGCGTGACACTAATCCTGCTCGAGCTGCCATCCAAGGATCTGCTCAAATCATGCGCTTTGGTTTGTCGTTAAACTAAAGTATTATAACCGTGTTAAAACTCATTTTTAGCTAATATATATTTATTTTTCAATGAATCTTTCGGCATTTTATATATTATTCTTTATTTAAATCGCTTACTATATTTACGGCTTATTGTTTTATTTTTTGCGTCCCATAGAGGAATGAATATGTGTCCAATCGCATTAAGGGCATAGCCAGGAAAAATTTTCGGGGGGGGGGACGGCTACGGACCCGACATTTGGGGATTTTGTTATAACTTGGCTGAAACGCAACCTAGAAATTCAATTTTATTATCAAAAAATAGAGTAAAAAATTAGCTACAAAATAAGCCTAATTTCATTCGAATTGGCCCACTGCAAAAAAATTTATGGCCAAAATATTATTGTCGGCCAAATTCTGAGTATTTTGGCCATAACTTTTTTTGGAATAGGCCAAACGGATGAGATTAGGCTTGTTTTATAGCTAATTTTTTGCTTTATTTTTTTGATAACAAAATTATTTTTCTAAATTAGGTTTGAGCCGAGTTACAACGGATGGTCCCCAAATGTCGGGATCCCCAAATGTCGCGCCACGGGGGGGGGGGGGGGGNGACAATGGTGAAAGTAGTCGCCGATAAGGAGCAAAAAAAAACGAAATTCCAGGCGCCTCCTATGGCTACGTCCTTGAATCGCAAAATATGCATCACAGATATTCTTCCATTTATACATCTTATCGAATTAGTTGAATTAACCAGGATGTATTATTCAAAAATTTTTTATTCTAATTGACCTGAAACTCTAACAAATCAATCATTTCGGATCGAATATATTAGAAATGTTCCTAGTCACTTCTTGTCCGGTGTATTTTTTGAAATTCTAAGCTAGATTCAATCAAAAACTCAAGATGGTATATGTATTTGACCAAGTAAAGATTAGATTGAAAAAGATGGTCAAATATCGAATTCATCCTCTGGATAGAAAAAATTCGTGATTTTTTATGGTAAATCTAAGGGAAGAGAGAATGTTTATCTCTTTTCTACTTGATTTTAATCTTTTTTTTATTTACATGTTAATTTTTCGTTAATCTTTGGTGGAACGCATAAAACTTTCGGACACATATTCCTCTATGTAACGCATAAAAAACACTTATTTGCCATATTAACATTAATTTTTTTTTCAAATTTGGGTCATTTTTGGGTCATTAAAATGATCACTTCCTAGTACCTAAATTTAGGTTTCCAAACAATGGTATCGGATTCTGCCACCAAATCATTTTGCATCATCAAATCGCAAAAGGGCGATTACAAACTTGAATGGCGTCTTTTGGCCGGCCTTTCTCTTCATTCCTACCAGAACATTAGCCTCAAGAAGCCTTTTTCACGCAATTTCGTGCGAGACTCATGGGATTTGACAAAAAATAATGCACAATGTTACCAACGGGATTCTCGGTGGAAATTTAGCGGTGAAATAGTGTGGAGTTCGAATCCAATCGGGTTTGTACATTTAACATAACAAGGTGATAGAAACAAAAATTTGTAAAAAAATACCAAATTTCTCTGGTGATCCCTATTGGGACCACATTTTTTGCTCGTCAGTGAATTGGGTTGTCCCCGTTGAATTTTTTCTGGCAAGGGGTTAATTTGGGAGCATTAAAAGAAAACATTTCCGGGTTGTAGTATTATGTAAAGAATTTCAAGCATCCTTAAAACTAGTGATGCATTAAGATTAGAAATTAGTCTTCTTTAAAAGGTAACTTTCTACCATAAAAATTCCGGTTTAATCCAATATTATTGTTTAAAGGAGTAAAACGCGGATTGAAGCACCACCACTATTATTTGCCGGACTGTTACCAGATCCAGACACTGGCGAAGCAGTTTCCGTGTGTCTTGCAACCAGCTATCCCTGGTTCCGAAGACGCATTATTATCAAATTGGAAGACGAAGGATTAACGGTAAGGTTCTCATTTAGATCTGAATCAAAAAAATAAAATATAAATATTGAAAAAATTATACAAGCGAAAATCATCATTTAAATGCAATTGATATTTAAAAAATACATTTTTTAGTCAAAATATACCATAGTTGCCAATCTTTTTTAAATGGAAATTTAAAAATTTTAAATGGATTTTTATACAAACCTTAATTTTGCAATGTAATTTTGTTTACTTTAGAATGAGATCATGGACAATTTCCGCCCTATCTTAATTGTTTCGGAGTTGGTGAGCAACCGTTATGATTGCGGTTCGGTATATGAGATGGAATGTCGGCTGGCGCAAAATTCGGATTTGTTTATGCCAGATGAGAGAGCAGCCCAATTCTGGCAAGAAGAACCACCATTGGAAGTGAACAAATCGGAACAAAACCAGGAATTTTACACGAAACTGAATTTTTCGCAATGGAAAGGTGAGTGGTTAGTTTTTTTTGTAAATTCTTCAGAAAATATTTTATTAAAATTTTTTACGGTGTATTAATATATTCTCTATGAAATAAGACTCCCCTCTAAATAAGACCCCTCTGACGAGAGAGCTCGAAAAAATAAGACCCCTTATTTTTGGAACATATATCCATTAAAAAAGAGAGTCACAAAAAGCGTATTTGTCTTTTATATTCTATGAGGCGTTTTGTCCTTTATATTGTTCCAAAATAGTTCCAAAAAAGTTAGCTAAAAATGACGAAATTTTCTCGAGAAAGAACCAATTTTCTAGTCAAAAAGGTCATTTTGATTTGAATGTTTTAAAAATAAATCCTTGTCTTATGTTAGAGAGAATAAGGTACTTTTTCCAGCAAGGCGAAAGAATAAATGATCAAAAAGGATTTGAATTTTTGGAGGCAGAAACTATAATTTTTTCCAAATTTTCTACCACCCTTTTTAGAAGAAGGCTGGCGCAAAGTGGAACATGTGATCAGTAAATATCCGCCCGGAATGCGCTATTTGTGCATTAATTGCGGTGGCAAGGACACACAATTCTGGGCCGGCAATTACGGGTCAAAAATGACCAAATTCATCGTCAAACACTGTGTCAACCAAATTCGTAGGCTGTCAATTGATGTAAAAAAGCAATCCTTCCATTCTTTTCACAAGGATTTATGTCCAAGATGTGTAAATTGTTCAAATTCGATTCTGATTTTCTTAATATTCCAATTTTTCCTAATTAAAAAATCTGTGTTCTGCGAATTTATATAAAAAATTTTCAAATGGTTCCAGGTTATGAAGTGCTTGGTCGCGCATTTCAGTGATTATGGCCTAGGCTCATTATAATCAACTTGAAATGAATTTTATGCGCGATAGTCTCTGGTACAATAATGAAATAGCTAGTTAATTTATTGGGCTGAGAATTTAAAAGTTGTTAGGCCGTAGTTTTTTATCCCAAAATCGCGAAAATAACTTTTTCACAGAGACAATTATTGATTTCATAGTTTCATATACTGTTGCACTGGTCTATTTTCTCTCATTGTGTGATTTCTGTTGAGTTTACATCCTATTGAATATGTTTGATCGAAAAAATTTATTGTCTAAATAGATTTAACAAAAATAGCCTTTATAAAAAACATTCCGAACTTTGTCCGCAACCTGTATATGCTAATCTGCAAACTCGTGTCATATGACCAGAGCAGAGTCCGGTTGACCGACTTTGGTCACTGAACAAAATGACCTGACCTGACTTGATCGGGATCACTGGTCAGGTCTTCCCGGTCATGACCAAAAATCAAAAAGGTCATGACCACGTTCGCTGACCGGAATTTGCCAGGATAAATTAATTTTTTGTTAGAAAGTGAATATTTTTGACACGAATAGTCTAAAAGTTCCTTTGTTTCCACCACAATCTCTCGTTTCTCTAAACTCTAAACTTCTCTGGACAAGATGCTCGAACAATCATGCCGCCAGTTACTCGCTAAAAAATCATAAAAATAAATATTTTTTATATGTACATGGAAATAAAATGGCATAAGCAAATAGCTACGAACTCGATTCGCAGAAAATCTACAATTGTCTTTTTTATTTTTAACAGAATCATTATTTTTTATATATAAATAATTACTAATTTATTCAAATTCAAAAAACCAAATTGCTCCATCGATACCTAATACTATACAATATTATTTTGCATGATGAAAGTGAATTTTCACTATGAGGTACTTAGTTAGAACTTCTATTGCACATTGTGAGCCAACTTTTGGAATGGTCGACCCCCCAAGATCAACTTGAATTTACCGTTCGATTATAATTTATAATTTTATTTGAATGTTTAAATATATAATTTATATGTGATGAAACACTCCAAAATACGACGAAATTTCTTCAAAAAAATTTGCCTTAAGCAAACAATCGACCAAATTTCTTAAAATTCTCCGGAGAAAAAATTCGGAGCAAAATTTTTGCTTCTATCCTCCCCCCATCCAAATTCCTGGGTAGTGGGTAGTACCCACTGGGTACCTCCCTGTTTCCTGGACCCAACCCCAATAAGTACCTTAAATTTAAATTTTTGATAAATCGACAGGTGAGAGAGTGGTAAAAGTGAGAGTGTGACAAATAGTATAAAAATGATTTTTTTGCATATTTTTTTCATTTTTCAGTAATTGAACTGGGGTAAATTGAAAAAACCAATAACCAGCAAAAGCCCGTACTGGCCAGCAACAAAATTCGATGCTGGTTGTTGCTGGTCGGGTTTTTGCTGGTCAGCCCATACTGGCCAGACCCGAATCGTTTTGCCGAACATTATTACAAATTAAGCCACAAATATCATTGATAAAAAGATGATAAAATATTAATGATCCCTAAAAACCTCTAAGAATGACTAAGATGACGCTTTAGATGATCAAAGTAGCAGTACTCTCAATGAGAAAAATGATAAAAGAGGTAGTCATTGTGCCATTGCCACCTCCCAGATCAGCAAGGTTACAATACATCGAACTTTAATAAAAAAAATAAATAAAATTTGCATTATAAATTTGAAAAAATACATTTCCGGATGCTGTTGTCCATATGAGTATTGCGCATACAAAACGTAACAAACATATGCTATCGGTGAACAATTCAATAATGCAACATATTTTAAGATATTACGTAAAATCAAATGTTGATATCTAAAAAAAGTTATCAAAGGAGTAAAATATTAATATTAGCATATATACTGTATCTAAAATGTTCCATTATCAGTTTATCAAAATATATTATTGTATTTAATAAAAAATTAAGGGATCGGATTGTAAAAACATTTTATAAATCGTCTTATTAATCTTTAGAAAATGGTAGAAAATGTAATAACCTTATTATTTCTGATAAGTGATAATTCCTCCAGGAGAGGAGTTATTTTTCAGAACTTATAAGGCAATGGGGAGAGAGTTATTTTTCGATTCATCGGTGAGGAGGAGGTGGTTTATTTTTCAGCCCATTTTTGTAAAAAAATCAGTCCATTTTTGGAAAACTCCAAAATCTGTATTCTTTAACAACTATGCAATAATTCCTTTACTAAATTTTCTCAGAGTACAAAACTCTAAATTATTTTCTTTTTAAAAAATAAAGGAAAACCCTCAAAATTTAGTTCTGATAAAAAAAAACTTATAAAAAGGAGTCCTTGACAAAAAATCGAAAATGTGAAAATTTAATTTAGTTCTATTCTTAAAAATTTTTTAAATTATTTTTCTTACGAACAAATATATTAAAAAACTACAATAATATTATGTTATGTAAAAATAGAAAATTTTGATAAATCCCCATGGGAGATATCTACCCAGATGAAGCTTATTAAAGAGTAGGGAGATAATGAGATTGTTTACAAAGAAAATACGCTATTACTCCAACTTATAAAAAGAAATCACTTAAATATACTTAAGAATTCTGACGAAACTTACACAAGATGATGGCAAAGAGACGATCCATGCTAATGAACATAATGTTTGTAGTCGAAAGAAGGATCCCAAATTGTGCTGGTATTTGGGCCATTAAACAGGCGGTAAACGAGATTTATGGTCCAAAAATATCAGGATAACGGGCAAAAAGGAGATGGATGCTGTGCCTGTATCGGAAAGGCATAAACTGCCAAAAGCAGACTATAACTTGTCCGAAAAGGTCTGTAAAAATATTTTTATATTTGTATTTTACAAAGGAAGCATAAAAGAATTTTGTATATAAAAGTGATTTTTTCTTTAATTGAAGAATTAAATTAATTACTAATCATAACACATTTTTCTTTGTTAATTTTTTATATATCATATAAAATAAGAATTAGGTAAGTGTTTTCTGACAAAATGCTAAAATATTTTCCAAAAAAAAACTAACAAATTGAAATTTATACTAGCGGCGAGAAAAACGAACGAATTATTAATATGTATTATCTCATAATTTAGTTGTGAATGGTGATATAATGCTTTATAACTATAATAGTCTTGTGTAACTATTATTGGTTGGCATAGAAGTAAAAAATTAGAAGTAGAACGGTTTGAAAAGGAAAAAGAAGGCGATACCAAACATCTATTAACAAGCTTTAAGAAAATTAAAATATAAGTTTAAAGAATGAAAGGAGCCTATCGGAAAATTTTGAAATTTTTACGTCCTTCTCTTTTTTGCTTAAGATCATTTCACAGGGAGCGAAGTGTCTATTTCGAAGTTGGCACGATAAAACGGACCACTTCGCATAAACCGGCAGTCCCTATAGGCGCCGCTGGAGAATTTAATTTTATTTACCGGCTGCCATTTCAGATGCAAAATTCACATAGAGTTTATTAAGAATTAGGAATTAGTAAATCTCATATTATTTTCTATAACCCTTGTTAAATTCTAGTATGGTTCGAGGAATTTTATGTATAATTCGCCAATTAAAAATTTTACTTACTTATTATGCAGAATTACATAAATCAATGCAACATTGAAGAGGATGATAAAAGTTGAGATTGGTAACTGGATTATTTCTATCAAAATTTGATACATAAAGAATTTTTCTTTTGAAATAGCATTCAATGTTGAATTCATTGTTTTCAGATAGCTAAATTTACAAAAAAAAATTGTTCTAAATAAATATAAATAAGTAACATTGAGATGGTTCTCCATTTTTGATTGATGAATCAAAATATTTAAAAATAAAAAAGCGTATATCAGTTTTCAATGGGTAGAATCTGAATCTGGCGTAATTTTTTGGCATATTACAATTCCAATTTTACATTTTCGCATTCAATCAAAGGTGTTTGGAATGGTAAGTAATTGAGGTGTCGTAAAAATAGGTTTATTTTGTTGACAATCTAATACTCTTACGTCGTAGTGCCGACCTTTTATTCACCCTACACTTAATGAACTATTATGATCATGTGTAATGAGGATACAAAAAATTCATGTGCCAGTAAAGTAGAGCTAATAAATACCAGTACTATAGAGTAGAGGTAGCAACGCGAAATTTTCAGCTATTTTCTTAAAACGAAACCCACCCAACTATAACAGCCCAATGAGTAAGCAATGGGTTGGGATAAAAATTTTCATATTTTTATGCTCCGCCCTGTTATACGTCATTATGCTGCCTAATCAGTGCATCATTATGATAAATAAATCGATTTTTACAAATTATTTAAAAAATGATTCTCTTACCAGCATGCGAGAGAAAAAAATTTTGTAAGTAAATTACATACATATATTCATAAAGTGAGATTGATCGATGAATTTAAAAGATCATTAAAATTGTTTAGGGTAAATGAAGATCGAGAGGAAGGGAAACGGAAAACTAACCGACTAACGCTCGTATGCTACTAAATCGATACCCGGTAACTGTATGGTCACCAAAGTAGTGCATTGAGATCCCTAATAATTTTATTTAGACAAAAATAATTTTCCCGTTAAATTAATTTCTTGCGAATATTTATAAATACTTTTAACTTTAATCATCTTTGACCTTAATAATTATCGATTTATTTTTAAAATTAGTAATCAAAATTTTCTGTCCATTTTGGGACAAAATTATAAAATTGTCTCAATGATCAATTGTTTAATGGGTTTCAAATTTTATTTTTTAAATAAATTTAAATTTACTAATCTAATAATAAATGTTTGTCCTAATCTTTCAATCACTTATCGAATATTTAGAAAATTAACGAAAGTGGAAACGGCATTTTAGGCTAATTTCTAAGATACCAAAGTGCATACTCCTGCCCTGACGCGGCTGTTGCTGGCCTGATACCTATTATGGAGAACTGCGAACAAGATAATGGTTGAATACTTTTGTTCATTTTAGGCACATGGGGCAGGATCAAGAGTAAAATGATAACAACAAGGTGATGATGCCGGGTCTCGACATTGAGATGCGCTTGCGAGACAGAAACTAAAACAAAATGAACAGAATGACATTTACACAAAATATCGAATCTTACAATCAATCAAATTATTTTTACAATTATGGAAACTCGATCCGTTGCTTTCTAAATTGCAGATTTTTTAAGCCTTTATGAAATATTCATTTTATCACATTTTTATGGGTTATAAAAAGTGAGAAAGTAAGCACTCCTACTTCTTACTTTACTCACATTCCTATGAATAGGAAGAACGAGGAGTCCGGAGAGGACGGTACTAGTGCTGCTCGAGACTCTGGGTCTCGAGTCGAGATTTTTCTCGGTTTTTGGGCCTCCGTTTGGAGTCTCGGAAAACGAGACTTTTTTACACTTGATATTCTGGCATTTTTGGAAGAAATTGGAGGGGGAGGATTGGACGTGAGTGGGGGGGGGGGAGAGGAAGTTGAGAAGGAACACTTGAGAAGGATTTCACTTTTCCTACCATTAAAAAAATCCATAATAAATTCCAGTACAAATAGTAACTGGGCTTGAGAATCTAAAAGCTAAAATAATTCGAATAATCATAAAAATAACACATTTTAGAGGTTTGGAAAATTTATTTGCATGGTTTCACTAAAAATTCCATTTAATTTATATTTTTTTTTGCATTTTTATTGATTTTCAGTTATGATAATAAAAAGACATTTATTGTGCTATATATTACCAGTTTGATGAATTGATGTGAGATCGGCAATTATACAAATTTTATTTCATTAACAAATTTCATGAATCTTATTGAATCCTTTTTTAAACCAGATTTTTTATCTCAAATACCGTATTCTCTCTAATATAAGGCCTAGGCCTTATATTTTTCAACCTCGGTCGAAGGGGGGCCTTATAATAGAGGGAGGCCTTATATTGGAGGGAGGGCCTTATATTTTTCAACCTTCGTCGGAGAGGAAGGAATTTAAATATTGTTTGTCCAGATTTTGCCAAGAATCATTTTTCTGGGGATTTTTTATTTTATTTTATAGTAAATTGTATTATGAAAACACCAGAATAAAATAATTCTTATTTATTTTCAATGCATTGTCCTTAGACCTAACAATTATAGTTTCTAGCAATATTAATTACTTCGTTGTTCTTTTTTTTGTTCATTAAAACACAACATTAAATTTATTATAAGGTCAATAGGGAGGCCTTATAATAGAGGGGGGCCTTATATTAGAGGGAGGGCCTTATATTTTTCAACCTCTGTCAGAGGGGGGCCTTATATTAGAGGGGGTCCTTATAATAGAGGTAGGCCTTATATTAGAGAGAATACGGTATTGCAATTATACAGATCGGGAGAGCCACTCAGAGACCGCGATTAAGTATTATTATTATTTTATCCATATAATAAATAAAAATTTTAAATAAATTACATTTTTTCTTGAATTCATCATTAATAATTTTGCATTTTTATTTACATCTCATTTAGAAAATGGAAATTTTCATGGTAATAATATTGTTGTTAGCGACCTTTTCCAGTGTGATAACTGATAATTGCCGGTATAATGGCTTATAAAAATACCGTATTTGCTCTAATAAGCTCTCCTTTCCAAAATGGCCCTCCTCCCCCTTTTCCTCTGGTGTGCTGAGTCATTCCGCAAAAAGTATCAAAATTGATCGCAAATGGATTTTATGTAAAAATTAATGCTAATATACCTTATGCCAATTAAATAAACAAGAAATATATATTTTCTATTTTTTTTAATGATAATATGTATAGGTATACCAAATGCTATATATCAAATGGATATTGGTATATCAATATAAAATTTTATGATGGAAAAGAATAAAAAGTCAATAACAAGCAATGAATTTTGGTCTACTAAGTATCATGTAAAACTCGCCAAAATTTTTGCTTGGGGAAGAAATAAGCGGATAAATAAATTATATAAGGACCAAATTATGTTCTTTATTTTTATTTAATTTTCATTAGGTATTTTAGCATATTTTTCATACAAAACTATTTTGATACTTGGTCTTCTGGAGAGTGGCTGAAAAATAATCTCCCCGGGATTTCATAGAACAAATAAGGTAATGTATTTTACAGCTTGGATAAAAATCATATATTTTTCCTAGATGAAGAAAATTGTGAAATTTGCCTTGTGGAAATGGGGCCTGAAGAGGGAATAATCCAACTACCGCCATGCAATGTAAATGTGATAAAAATAAATTTATAAAAAATTATTTCAGCACCAATTTCATGGCGACTGCATTTTTTCATGGTAATTAGAATTTTTTGTTCTTTAATTGTTTGAAATATTCCCAAATATAGTAATCTTTCGTTTTTGCACGTTTTTTTATATTTTCAGTTTTTTAAATTATGCTTTTAATTGGGAGGCTAAACACGATTCATTTTTCAAAATTCACAAATTTATAGACCTGAGTGTAACAAATTTTTCGCCTATTTGAATCAATAACAATTATTTTCCACTTTTTTTTAATTAAAATTCAATTAATTTTTTTAATCAAAAATTAAATCCTTGGATTTATTAAATCGAGATTCGGAATCAGTAGCCCCTAGAATTGGAAAAATATTTTTTAAATACTAAAAATTTTCGAGACGGTAAAAAACGAAAGATTACCAATAGTATTAAAATTTTTGTAAATTTTAAATAATATTTGGCATATCTTATTAATAGGGACCGAAAAAATATGCAAATGCATAAATCACTAAAACACATTTTTAGGATGGTTTGAACGCTCTAGCATGGATTTCTAACTGCATATTTTTACATATTTTCGAATTTTTGTGCATATTTTGCATATTTCAAATATTTTGGGCATATTCCACATATTTTAGTCATTTTTGGAGAAATTTTCCGCATATTTTGACATTTTTAAGAATATTTTCAAATTTTGGACCAATTTTTGAAAAATAATAGCCTTAAAATGGCGAAATTTTGGTTTTAAACCAATTCGATAATCAAAATTCATTTTTTTTTGTTTAAGGAAGGGGGCGGGGGTCGAGAAAATTGAATTTTTTGGAAAATTTTTTTTTGTCTTGAAAAAGTATTAAAGATGCAAAAAACCCATTTTAAATAGTAAAGAATTGATTTTTAGGCAAAATTTTTGTATTTTTAGGTCATATTTTGCGAAAAATTTGTGCGCATATTCTGGAAATTTTTGTGCATATTTTTTCGGACCCTACTTTTACAAGTCACTATATTGTTCAATTAACTTGTAAGATTATTTTAAATTGAAAATCACAAAATAAATTGATTAGGTTACTAAATATTGTTAAAATATTAATATTTAAAATTTTAAATTTTTTTGAATTTTTTTATTAAAGATTAAAATTAATTAACTAAGGATTCGGCGAAATAACACTTGTCCGTGTTGTCGTGCAAATGTGCCACCTGAGTGGATAGCTGAAAATGTTGCTGTAACAAGTTAATTACGGTGCTGTGACGAAAGTAAAAAAGTATCAGTATGGACGAAACTAAAAAAGAATCAATGGTGGGCGAAAGTAAAAAAGTATCAATGGTGGGCGAAAGTAAAAAAGTATCAATGTGGGCGAAAGTAAAAAAGTATCAATGGTGGGCGAAAGTAAAAAAGTATCAATGGTGGGCGAAAATATTGTAAAAAAATTTATTTTGTTTTTTTCTAAATTTAATTATAAAACCTTCAACCAAAAACACTTTCTTTTTCAAATAATTAATGGAAGTGACCTTGGTAGAAAAATATCATGCGAACAAAGAATCTATCGGCGTTCAAAGTATCTATCGGTAGTTTATTCCATGGGTGGAGGAAAATCGGAGAAATGGGTTCAGAGTGCTCAACTCAACGGCGATCCACCGAATATTCTGAGTGCCATCCTTCGCCTCTCAAACATTCGCAAATTGACTCGCCCAATCTCCAAATTTGGAGATCGCCAATCCACCAAATGCAGAGGACAATCGACCGTCGACTCATCCCAAACCACCGGAGCAAACTCAACCGACGGTGAATCATGAGGCAGCCACTGAGCCCATGACTGTTCACCGCATGATTCGTAGAAGCCAGGTTCGACGACAACCGACTGCAATGGCCATCACGGCACTTGTCATCGTCGCCTCACTCATTGGACTTTCGTCCGCGACGAATGCAGTCGACTGCACTCACTGCAACTCGCTCTGCTCCGATCGAGGAATCAATGTCCAGAGCCCTCCAGAGATCTCCAAACTGGAAATCTGCTGCGAGTGGAGTTGTCTCACCACCGAATCTCACCTACGAACTTTTGCCCGAGACACTAGCGTACGACTACTCATGTGCCGCCAACTTCTGGACATCTCAAAGCCTCACGTTCACTCGACACGCCACTTGCCCAGCACTCGACAACTGCCGATTAATCGACTGCACCTTGTTCTGGGTCGTACTCCTGCTTGGGCTAACAGTCAGCTTCATCATGAGAATAACTTGCTGCTGCCACTCTTGCTTCTCTGCATCCGCTTTGTCAATCCAACGACCGTCTCGGTATCCAAGGCCGAGACATGCAAGCGAGAACCAACCGGCATCATGTGTCACGTCAACTATGCCAGCACGTTGACTCTTCTACCCAAGGGACAGTCGCCCACTATGCTGATCCGCGACGAACCTTCACCATCACAGTCAACTCCCTCACGCTTGACTGTCTTCAACGCTTAGATGGATGGTTCCGTTCCTAGGTCATCGAGACACAGGCCGTCAAACGATGCCTGTCTCGCGGATCGTGCGCTGACAACTTTTGTACCAAGACTCGTCCGGACATCGCCGAGCTCAAGGAAGTCAACTCACTTCCTGGTGTTTCCTACTGCGCATCATCTTCCTCGTTCTGGTTCCACTGATGCCGTCTACTGTCGGACGCATGCCTCTTCTATCGCGACTATGTGACCTTCCATTCTGGTGTGACCCTTCACTGGCACAACCTCTCCATCACGCCAATCGCCGCTTCTGTGCCGCCGGATTTTGAGCTCGCTCTCTTTGGCTGACAAATTTACACTTCTTGCATCTGTAAAAAACGGTCAACGGATTTTTCGAACAGCATTAATGTACTACATACTCGGGGTTCCGGATTTTTAATTGAATGCTTTTTTAATTAAATTTATAAAAAAACAATTAAATCTTAGTTTACAATACTTTCGCCCACCATTGATACTTTTTTACTTTCGCCCACCATTGATACTTTTTTACTTTCGCCCACATTGATACTTTTTTACTTTCGACCCAGCACGGTTAATTACATAGTATCCTAAAAATTTGGCGCCAAACAGAAACCAACCAAAAAAACGGACAATTGAGCAAAAAAAATAATGGATTTAAATTTAATATAAAAAATAGTTAACTTTTTGGTCCATTTTTGGTGGTCAATAAGGCCGTAATAAAGAATAAAATCGGTGGGATTTGCCACCTTTTCGTAGTAAAAGACTTCCCACCAATTTTATCCGAGAAATCCCGCGATAGTAAAAGCCAATTTTCTCGTCCCCATTGAAATCCGTGTTCGGATCCGTCAAAGGAGATTAAAATCACTCCGTGTTGGCATGCATCCGTCTTGCGGACCCAAATTCTGTCCATAAAATTATACATTGTAAGCATCCATGAAAATTTTGCGGAGCGGAGGACGAAAATAACAAAAATATCATCAAGACAATTTTAGTAATACAATTTTAGTAATAAAAAGGAGTAATACATTTTTAATAAATTTTGATTTCTGGAAATTTTTCCAGAAAAATTAACATTAATTAAATGCAATAATATCTGTAGTTAAATTTTTTATTCATTAAGAGAACTTATATTGCTAAATTTTTGGACAGGAATTCGAAAAATCCAAAATCTCTTTGGTAGGAATTTTTGACGATTTTAAATGAATTTTTTCAAAAAAATTTTTAATATCGTTTCTCGAGCCTCGAGAAATTTTTAGTCTCGAGCAACACTATGGGCTTCTAAATGAAAAATTAAGACTATAAAAAATTACATTCATTATGATAGAATTTATTCACTACTGCAATAGAAATTATATATTTTTTTTCAGATGATGAGGTCGAACAACAAATAGGGCTACATGCTGAATGTCCAATATGTCTTGGTCGGCTCGACCCATGGACACCATATTTCTCGACCAGCTGCCGAGTAATAGAATTTAAAAAAAAATAGAATTTTAATAAATTTTGATTTCTGGAAATTTTTCCAGAAAAATCAACTTTAATAAAAATTCAATAATAACTGAAGTTAAATTTTTATTCTTAAATAAGAAATTTTATTCAGCAAAATAAATAGGCATTTAGATAAATTCGAATCCCTAATGAGGTACTTTCCTGCTAACGGGGTAGGGGGGTACCATTGAAATTTTGTAAATGTCCTTCTGATAAAATTCCTTCCCACCCCCTCCCTGTGATGTCATTTCTAACCTGATAAATCATCTTGGAAATTTATCCAATAAAAATCATAAAAAAATCGACTAAAATAAATGTTTTGATGGATTTATTTGCCAATTTAGTATCATTTCCACATCGAATGCATTTTAATATGGTATGTACATGGGTTTATTTATTTTTTCCAAATTTATAATTTTATAATATAGGGTCAGATCGGGGCACCATATATGTCCGCTTTGTCGAGAAATCATGGATCCTTGTACACTGTAATATAATTTTTCAATCAAAAATAATTTCAATTCAGTTTGCTGATCTTCAGTGTAGGTGGCGGCTAGAAACCTCACATTTTGAAGCTACAAAAACAGATTTTATTTTTTTTATATAGATGGTTTATTTAAGATGATTTACCAAGTGCTATTATGTTTGACAAATGGTGCTATATCGTTACAAAAATATATCTCTATAATAATAAATCTCATAATACGACTAAATGACTAATGATGTAAATATCAAAAAAAAATTATAAAAACATTTTAAAAACTATTTTATCTAATGTTCATTATGGCATTTACGAGCATTTTTTAAAAATTTTCTATTCAAATTTACAAAGTTTTATTTTTTGTTGAATTTCTGGATTATTTTTTTATTCTATGTGTTTTAACTTTTATGGTGCTAGGTCGTTTCGGCTAAAAAGGCCAAAATAGAATTACTTGTGCTAAAAACTTTTTTTATTAGACCAGTTAGACCAAAAGTATAAAAGGCAATATTGTTCAGAATTTTATGCTGATTCGAATGGTATTTTTAATTTTTCTAAATTCGGCCAAAAAGTTCAAAATACCCCTATAAACCGTATTTTTTGGTATTTCTGGAAAATTTCGAACTTTTTGACCGAATTTAAAAAAATTAAAAATACCATTCGAATTTTCTTGCAAATCTAATAAAAAAGTTTTTGTTTTGACTATATCATTTGGCACTTTTTTAACGCACTTTTTGGCACAAAAAAGTGCCAAACCCTAGTATGTTCCCCAAAAACTTTTTTGTAAAGCTTTCTAAGGTAAAACTTCCAGCGACCAAGTTTTGCAGAATTTGATGCTCTATCTTCTGATATGTTTAATTTTTTGAAATTCGAAATTTTTCGATAATATTGAAAAATAGTTTCAATAAAAAATAGTTTCAAATTTTCTTAAAAATTTTTGAATTTTAAAATTATTCAGAGAAAAAGACAGAGAAATTTTTAATCATATTCTAGTCCATGCCTTTTTGCGAAAAATCTTTTTGACCCTTATAACATTGTATTTAGTCATGATCATTTTTAATAATGATAAATTAAAATGTTTATGTAACTATGGTTATGTAACTAAACTGTATATATCCCTAATTTTAAAATACAAAATTAATTTAACATAATTTTATATTCATCCGATTAAACCTATAAGCCGATTAAAACTGATTTTTTGTTGTTGTTTGGTTTCATTCCTTTTATATATTGAATTGACTAATATATTACCATTATATCCCATTGTTTTACTTTTTCAATATTTATTTGATCTGTTAAAAATTATTGCAAAAAATGCAACCCATAATAATTTTCATCATTTTTTATTATTATAATTGATAATAGAAACTTCTTATAATTTCGAAGAGTCCGATCAACCGAAAAAGATCCAACTAATGTCAAAAAGAACCTAGAATGTTCTAAAGAAACTTGAATATTTATTTCAGCAAAGCAAATTTTCCGTGGTGATTATGAGTCGTTTCAGCCAAAGGAGTCAAAATGGGCGTTTCAGCCACCAAAACTGTCAAAATAGAATTACCTGTCAATGAAACCTTTTTATTTGACTTGTTAGACAAAAATTGTAAAAGGAAAATTGTTCAGAATTTTATGCTGATTCGAATAAAATTTTTCGAATTTCCACTGAATAAATTCGACTTTCATCGAAAAAACCCGAATTTTCGAAACGTTTGACAAAAATCGGTCCTTTTATGGAAATTCGGAAAATTAATTGCACACAAATGTGCAATTAAAAAAGTCATTGCACATTTATGTAACGACTTAATTGGACACTAAAAGTTGAAAAGCCGCGGAAGCAATTCCCTTTTCGAAAAATATTAACAAGCCGATCGGATAGGGTGTGTCCGTCCATATTTGGGGCAACATTCATTCTCTTAATGTGCATTTGAAGTTATTAATGTGAATCAACACAAAAATTTCATAATTTACAGAACTTTAAAAAGTTTTTGCGTTGATTCATTGTAATAAAATTCTATTAACTTAGCAGCCTTGAAATATTTTTCTCAAGAATCGAAAATAAATGGGGAAAATGGAAGCCTTTGAAACCCATAAAGAACTATTACATTGATGTTTAATTTTCAACTGAATTTCCCCAGGATTCCTTTTTGAAATTATGTAGTTACGTATCCGTTTTGACGTATTGCGTCATCTGACGTCGATTTTTGACGTCGAAAAAATTTGACGTCAAAATTTTTTTCAACATTCAATTTTATGCATAGAAATCAATAAAAATAGCCATGGAACAGCTACGAAACTTTACAATGACGAAGTTGCACGAAAAATTGGCACTTCCCGACAACGACTTCGATGAATGGCTTGAGGAATTGGGGCTGCTCCACGCTCGACGGACGTGTGCTGAATGAGGGGCCGGCATGAGCATCCAACAGATAAATCGCGTTGTAAAAAGGACTGCAGAAAGGTGAAGGGCTTCTGTGCGGGAACATTTTTCGAAGGAAATCATCTGGCACGCAAGCAGGTTTTAATTTTGTTTTGGAGATTTAATCTGAGGTTAAATTAAAAGATATTCCAGCTATCGTACATGTGGGCCTAAAAATATGGGACACATGACGATATGGAGCGAGAAACGGGGATCACCAATCACCCTCTCTGTGATTGGTTGAACTTCTTCCGTGACGTTTATGCAGAGTATTTCTTAAGAAATCCTGCACAGATAGGCTAACAGAATGTCCATGTCGAGGTGGATGAGACCTGTGTGGTGCGTCGGAAATACGGCGTCGGCCGTGTCCCCGTCAAACAGCAGGTGTGGCTGTTCGGCGGCGTCGAATGGGACTCGAGCGGTACGCGGTGCTTTATGGTCCCCGTGGAACGGCGCCGAGTACAGGACCTGATCCCGCTGATTCAACAACACATCCGGCCGGGGAGCATCATCCACTCGGACTGCTGGCGTGCCTACGGGAGAATTCCCAATCTTCCCCAGGGATACACGCATTTCACCGTCAACCACACCCAGAACTTTATCGACCCACATTCCGGTTCCCACACCCAAAATGTCGAATCCATGTGGGGTCATTTCAAGCGCACTCGTCACCACTATGGCAATACTTCCCAAACCTATGACACTTATTTCCCCGAATTTATTTGGCGCAAACAATTTGGTGATGGTGCAAACGTATTTTACAATTTTTGCACCACGTATCATTGTTTTACCCATGTGAACATTAATTTTGTTGTTTTGTTATAGATTTCTATGCATAAAATTGAATGTTGAAAAAAATTTTTGACGTCAAATTTTTTCGACGTCAAAAATCGACGTCAGATGACGCAATGCGTCAAAACGGACGTCAGAATCGGATTCAGCGTCAAAAACTGACCCTAGGGTGTGATTTTGGGTCATTTTTGGTCATCGATTTTTTTTCAAAAAAGGGGGATCCTAAACTACACTATTACCTAAATCAGTAATTAATGCATTTCTTTTCACTTATTGTAATTGCCTAATTAATTGAACACAAACTGTTACATCACATAGAAAATTGCTACCAATAATTTGTAAGCGCAATTAATAAATTGGGCGATTAATTTGGCGATTACAATACATAAGTAATGAAAAAATAAACATTATGTATATTACTTATACTATGAATATAATTATATTACTATATTACTATGGTTTATATCTTCATTTTTTGTCTAAATTTTGGTTGTGATAATTGTCCATATTGTTCATTATTTAATGTCCCATTTTTTTACAGAATTTTATTCAAATTAATTAATGGGATGTATTTTCCTCGGCGGCGTGGTATAGTAGTCAATCACACGGGACCGCTAAATCCCGGGACGTGGGTTCGAATCCCACCGCCGTGTCAAACATATACTCAAGCCCGTGAGGAGCACAGCCCTTCACCCAACCATTAGCCGAGCGGTGATTGTTAGATATGGGATGGGCTTTTGAATTTGACATTTCTTTTACTGCCTCTCATAACCTTCTTATGCTCTACTTTAGAATTATAGATTGACCTAGTTTATAATCATTTCTTGGGTTGTTTTCCCGATGTGTAAAACTTTGATTTTAGGGGGGAGGAGAGGGAAATTTCAAGTCTCTATTATTTGCGTAAGATTCCAGCTTATTTATAAGTGTCTGCAAATTATTTAATATGGTGGTAGGATTTTCAAAAATAGAATAAACTTTTCAATCGTCGGCAAAAAGTTTTTTTTACATTAGTTACACTATACAATGATGGAAGGTCTGAAATATAAATAAAAAAATAATTTTCTCATGTCAGTATTGAGCCTTGAGGGATTCCATTGGTTACCGATTTAAAAGTTGAACTTTTTTTCCTCCAAATTATCAAAAAGGAAAAATCAAGGATACTTTCTGAGCATATTTAAATTATTATATTTGTGATTGCATCGTTGGTTTTTTATCCTGTTTATTTTTTTAATAAAATATTAATTTATCAAAAATATAATTTATAGCTTTTAAATACACATTTTTTCATTTTTTGAATAATGCTGGAACAATAGCAACTTTTAAATTAGAAAAAAAAAATATATATTGATATTAAAGTTTTATTTCCTTTCATATTCATAGTTACTAATGGTTAAATGGCATCAATCTTTCGTTTTCTGTAATACAATTTAATGGGGTGATAAGATAGGGTGTGTCCAATTTCATGTGAAATAAATTATTTTAATCTTCAGAGATCCTCGAAACTGAAGACAAATTCATCAATGCCACTATAATAACCATCGTGGTGATCACCATCACAATTGGGCCCTCCATGGCACGCGAATCACTGCCGTGCCGTCTTCGCCATTCTCATGACCAACCTCCTCTGTTGTTGTTGGCAAAAAATCTTTGATCAAATCCGCGGTGTTGCAAAGGGCATGCAGATCAAATAGTCAGCTGACTCTTTTCGTGCTAGGCAAGGGTTCTTCGTCGGATCTGGCCTTATGGTAGCATTGCAAGTATTCCATGATTACATACAGCCCATTGCACCTATACCATCCGAGCCGTCCTTTTGCACTATATAGCTAGAGCTGTCTCCTGTAATTTGTATGTCACAATTCTATTGTTTTCAAATTTGGTGATCCAATTCCATTAAGCATTTATAAGATGGTGAGCAATTGCTATTAGGCTCTGATTTAGATCTGAATTTCACCCAAATTAATGGAAAGAAATAATGGAATTTTTTTCACATTTTAAAATAAAATCTCATCAAAAATCTATACCCTGCAAAAACACAATATATTTAATGTATTTAGCAAAAAATACGATATGGACACAGAATTGTGGCACAGTATTTGTAAATGCCATCGCACTCCTCCTTAGTTGGTTCAGGTTCAGGTTTACCGTTATACCATGTGACTAAAATTTCATTGTCAGCTCTCTTGGTGAGCCAGCATCTGATACCTATGAGAAAAAATATTATATAGATTCGATCCTTGTTGATGATGATGATAATTTTGGGAAATTTCATTTCCGGAATATAGCGGTGCTAAATTGTGGAAATTAGGAGCTTTCGTAAACTGAAATGTAAAATCTTTCAGCTCAAAAATCTATTGAGCCGGATAATTTTGAGAGGTTGGAATCCGGAGTAGAAGCCAAAAACCCTTTATTATTGTGAATTCTTACCGTAGACGGTTATCGGGACTACCAAAAACAACAACACAAACAAGTGTGAAACAAACAAATTGTTAGCATGATGGATAGCCATAGTCAATCGGTATTGGCCTGTTGCGAGGGGAGGTAGGATCTCAATGGGAGGGGCAATTTTTTTCAAGGGGCATACGGTATTGGGTCATTAAATAGTGGCCAATGTGGCAAGTTTCGAAAGTTGATGAAAAAATTGTATTTTTTACTAAGTTAATTTTGACAAGAATTTCAAACTTTTTGACCGAATTTTGAAAAAATAAAGACAACAGAAGATAAAGCATGAAATTCTGCATAAGTTTGCTATTATAATTTTGATCTAGCTAGTCTTGCAAAGTTTTTGGTGGCCACTTGAAAAGGCTCAATGACAATTCGGCACACGACAATTCGGCACCAAGCATTTTTGCGACAATTCGGCACCAAGCATTTTTGCGACAATTCGGCACCAAAAAAAACGACAATTCGGCACCAACCTAAAATGGCGACAATTCGGCATCAAAAAATTGGCACCATGCGACAATTCGGCACCAAAATTCGATTTTTAAAAAACAAGAAAAAACGACAATTCGTCAGCGAAGTTTGATTTTTTTTTAAATAAATTTTTAAATAAAAATTTTTAGACTAAAAATTCGCTTTTTTAATTCTTAAACTAATATTTGAAGCCTGGCACAACACCTTTAATTCCCATTTTCGGCATGACTAAAATTTTTCTGATATTTTTATTTTTTACTGAAATTTAGAAATGGGCATCCTAAACTGTCTTTTTTTGTCCACCAAATGGAAAAAGACTCAAGTAGTTGAGGACTTTGGAGCATCTCCGGCCGATGGAATCCGTGGAAAGGGATTTAAACGGAGAGCTGAATATGTTGCGCAGGATGAGAAACTTGTTGCAATTTTTCGCACTCGTGGGGATCGTCATCCTATTGAATATTTGAAAGCTATAAGCTAAAGACTTAACAACACGGTCTAAAACTCCATTTTTCAAAAGTTTTTTAAAAATCAAACTTCGCTGACGAATTGTCGTTTTTTCTTGTTTTTTAAAAATCGAATTTTGGTGCCGAATTGTCGCCATTTTAGGTTGGTGCCGAATTGTCGTTTTTTTGGTGCCGAATTGTCGCAAAAATGTTTGGTGCCGAATTGTCGTGACACCCTTGAAAAAACTTCACCATGATTGGCCACTTTTTAACGACTCAGCAACGGGAATACACCTATTTGTATACCTTAAAAAACTATTTTTTGCCCCTTCTCTTTAGGAACCCCGTTCCAATTCACCCCTTTACTCTGTAGAGGGGTTGAATAATAGGACCTCCGGAGTCACAAATAGAGTTTTTACGGTACTATGATATGATCAAGGGAATTTTCAAAAGTTTTCTCCGGTTGCTACTATCAAGGAACCTTCACAACATGTGGACAAATATATGCAATATCCATTAGATAGCCTTTGAATTATAATAAATGAAATATGGCCATGGAGCGATCCAGGGCATGTTTTGGTACGAAAATAAATTTTTAAAATATTTTATCCATATGCTTTAAGCACGGCTATCAGTTTATAAACTTACTAGGTCAAAACTAATAGAATAAAAATTTGCAGAATATATTTGTGATTTAGTTGTCATTTTATTTAATTTTTAAGTTAGCTTTAAAATTTTGCTATTTTCAATTTATAAAAAATCAATTTTTTTCCCAATATTTCAAAATTTAAGGGAAATCAAAAAATTTAAAAGATCAAAAAAATCAGAAATAATCAGAAATAATTACGTTTCAACTCAATCATTAGCAAATGCAAAAACAATGGCCGCGGGGGTCTCAGGTATCATCTTTCATTAAGTGCTTTAATAATCTTTTATTTAGCAAATTGCTGATTATCTGAATAGTCCGCTTCTACGATGGTGAATCTTACAACTTTTGGAAAACCCAATTTACATTGCAAAATATCCATTGCTGATGCCACTGGTCAAAAAATATCACTGTGCTCCTAGCACA
This sequence comes from Rotylenchulus reniformis, assembly GCA_001026735.1. NCBI lineage: Eukaryota > Metazoa > Nematoda > Chromadorea > Rhabditida > Hoplolaimidae > Rotylenchulus > Rotylenchulus reniformis. The sequence goes on from LDKF01000488.1 coordinate 54,061, forward strand.
TCGGCAGAAAGTGAACGGTTGTTTTCTGGTACAAAATTGATTATTACGGATCTGAGAAAAAGTCTGAATGTAGAAACATTGCAAGAATTATTGTTCCTTCATCAAAGTTTATTCATTAATGGATTGGTTTAAAGTTTAAACACTTGATTTTTTTGTAATATATCGATGAATTTTTTTTTTGAAAATTTCGAGTTTCGCGAAATTTCGAGCTTTTTTCGTTTCGAATTTCGAGTTTCGTGTTTCGAGTAACACCAGAGTTTCGTTCGAGTTTCGTGTTTCGAATAATCCCCGAGTTTCGCCCAGCCCTGACCCGGAGCTGGCATTTTTGATAGCCCGGGGCTGGAGCTGGAGCCGGAGCTCAATTTTTTTGGACCCCAGAGCCGGAGCTGAAGCCAGAGCAAAAAATTTTGGGGTGTCGGAGCTGGAGCCGGAATTTCTGATTTTCCCAGCACTTTTTTAGGGCAGCGATTCCTTCCCCAAGCATTTTTTGTAAACCATCTAAAATTTCTATTGGCGATAAATCAATAGGGAATTCAAAAAATCTCTTGCAAAAAATTCTTCATCGATACTGGCAAAATGCCATAATTATAAGATTAAATAAATTTAATATAATATTTAATTTTTTTTATAAATAATTAATTAAAAGTAAAAGTCATAGAATTATTTTTTTATAATCTTGCATACCGGTCACTGTTTCGGAAAAAATAGTTCCCCCTTCTTCACGGCTGAGGTTGAAAAATCATCCCCTGCAAATAGTCCCACTGTAATAGACCCCCCTCTGAAGATGCATTGAAAAAAGACCCCCGAGGGTCCTAATACAGAAAATACGGTATCCGATGCGAATATATTGATTTATTGAAACCCCTTTCCGTGCAGATACCTATATATTTCATGAGCTTGGACTTGCTGTAAATGATGGAATTTTTCTATTGAATGAATTTCAGAGAAAGTATAATTATATCGATGGTTCATATTTACCATCAAATATGAATACATCCTACACGCTACTTAAATTTTGCAACCTATAAACATAGCACAAATTTATTTTATAAAGTGAGAGAAAAATTTGAGTATTATAAGAAACAAGGGTGGAGGAGTCAATCAAAAAACAAATATTAATGAATTATGGATTTTGCAAGAGTAAAAAGCCGACTCCTGGCGCCTCAATACAACCGAGTCCCTATTGTTTTACCGTCGTACTGTCAGCGATTTTGGGTCACAATGGGCGAAAAGCGACAGTACCAAACAAAGTGCATCAGGCCCTTCTTACACGGTTGCCTCGCACCGTGTTGGGTCGAAAGAAAAAAAAGTTTATTTTAAATATTGTTGGTCGACAAACCTCACACAAAGTAATAATTAAAATTTATTATTCACAAATGATAAAATTTTTAGGGCTTTTTTATAGGTAAGGTTTCTTATGTTTGTTATTTTATTTTCTTGTCTTTTCTAGCGGATCAGCATTTTAGACGCCACCCTATTTGAGCACATTTCTCAGTAGTCACCTTGTAAAAGTTCGCGTTGAATAACGAGCATGTATCGAGCATGTTTTCTATGCACTTAATTCGCATTACATACATCATTTGTTGGGAAATATATATT
>LDKF01000488.1:55759-72646 GCA_001026735.1 Rotylenchulus reniformis
CATTTTCTGATCGAAATTCAAACAGCCCCATCCAAAATGAAGAAGCGTCTCATAGAATTTTTATGAATGTTCAATTATATTCAGAAAAATTTTTTTTAGCTATTAATTAAAGTCTTTAGATAGATATTAGTAACCTGTTGGATTAGCGTTGGATGTTGAAACTAGAAAATTCTATGTTAACTTCTGCCGATTATGCTTGGGTGGTCCAACAAATTTATGATAAAATAAATGTTTTTTGGCAGGATTTACACTCCTTTTTCTCGACATTTTAGAACGTTAAAGTTGTTCTTTTCATTCACTTCATCTTTATGAGGTAAATGTTTCTTGAACTCCAATTTGCGATTTAAAATAAACAAATTACATAAATCATTATTTTTGAATAAAAAGACATTGAAAAAGCAAAATAAATTTACAGGTATATTGGAAAAAAAGAATTTAATTTTAGGATTTATTCTATAAGCTAAAAATAGAGAAAAGATATTTATACTATTAGGTCTAAATGACTACAAATCTTACATTAGAAATAGGTATATCCTTCCATCCATATGTGGATGCAACTTATCTAAATTATTTTTTATGTGCTCAAACCAAAGATGCGCACAAAATTATGGAAATTACGGATTTTTTTGGGCATGTAATTACGGATTACGATTACGGATTTTTTACGAAAATCTCTAAATATTTCTTATTAAGATCGTGACCAAATATACTAATTCTTTGAAAATTATTTGATTTTTTGAAAATCAAATTTTCAATATTAATTCATGTAATTTGTATATTAAATTTGTTATAATGTCTATCAGTTTGACCGATTCCAAACTCAAAATGTGGCATTTGCCATTCATTCGCCAAATGAACCAAAAACATGTTGTTGGTGCACCAAATGGCACTCACATTCAGCAGTAAAATTTCACTCTATAGAATTTGGGTGTATAAAAGGGGCGGAAGAATGGAGATCTGCAAACAAAATCCACTATCAATACTTAATCATGATTGCCCAGCTCGTTCCGCTGTTATTGAGTGTACTCATATTATTATGAGGATTATTAGAATACTAATTAGGTTTGATTATATAAAGACAGTAAAGGAAAATATGAACATTATGAATAAAAAATCCAACAGATAGACCCTAAAAAATGAAAATAAAACTATGTAGAATCTCACTAGTAACTTTTTTTGGTTTTTTATCATCATAAAAGATATTTTATGATATCAACTTTTTGCTTATTTTTATTTTGCATGATCGGTAGAAACTCAACTACTTGAAAAATTAAAAATACTAGAAGATAGAGAATTAAATTCTGCTAAAATCTTCGACCTATAAAAAAGTTTTCGGCAAGACTGGCCGCATTGGACCTTTTTTAACTCCCATATTGGCTTTTTTAAAAGAATCAGCACCCATTTTTATCGCCTCTTGGTGGGCAATTTAATAGTCCTACTATAAACTATATTATAAAACTTTTATATGGGTTATAAAATTGCTTATATCGGGTTTAAAATTATGGATACATAAATTTTATATACATTTTGGTATATTGAAAATTTTTTAACATCTTAGAATCGAGGGAACGTCCAGACAGCTCATGGTTGTGTCTACCACAGCGCCAACCAAAAATTTCATTTAAAAATTCCTATTCTTCCATATTACGCCTTCGATCAAGCTCCCCGTTCAACCCTAATTGAAGCAGATATTGGGGTGGAAAATAAGTCCTGTTATATTGGAAGGAAATTTTTAAAATCTTGATTTTTTAATTAGTACCAAATATGAATCTGGTGTTAAATAAAAGCCTGAAGTTTACTGATTCTTATAAAATTTGCCATCTGACAGAAAAAAATCCTTCATACAAAAGTGGGTCAAAATCTGTTAATGTAATACCATTTGGCTGTCTAGCATTCATGATACTAATTTAAATCACTCTGCATTTTCTTCTATATCTTTTTAAATATATTTTTGAATTGTTCGTTTGTCTTTATGGTACAATATAATGCTATTTTGTTTGAATTTTGTGAATTTTTAAAAAAATTAATTAGTGGATTTTATTTTTGTAATAAATAATTTGAATTTTAAAAGTTCAATAAGCTTTGATCATTGCCGAGTCCGCTACCATATTAAATATTTTTAAAAATATAATTGATTGAAAAATGATATAAATAAATTAAAGGTTAATTTTTTTCTTCATAGATTACAACTAAAGTAAGCAAAATTATGGACAATTGGAAGAAAATAATGGAAATAGGAAAGAAAGTGAATTTGATACCAATCTTTTGGAAATAATCCAACTTCATGCCGAAAATTTGGAACTTTGTCAATCATCTGGTCCGATCATGATCGATTTTTTGGTAAAATTCGGACAATGACAATTTTAATCAAAATATTTGAAGAATTTTAATGATATCAAAAGTATCAGTTTATGCAACCAAATGAAATCAAACATATCATATTAATAATAATTTCTAAGGTGAAATTTCTCGTATACGGGGGTAATCGGAACCGTAGAATCTGATTCTGAGTTCTGACCTCCTTTTTGTCCGATTACAATGTTTTTGGGTCAAATTTCAAAAATGGACTTTTTTAGATCATATTTTAGACATCAATTTTCGACCCTTCAACGTGGTCTGACAAAAAACGATTGAGGGACATGAAATGATACCCCAGGCGTGCCCTATGCACTGCAGTTTTTGGTGCCGATATCTGCTCGGTGTGCAGAGATCCGGCTTGTCCTTACAATGGATCCTCTAACAGACCGTCACCTAATCCAATCATGCTAAACATGAATGATTTTTCATGATTAACATGTTGATTCGGATCTATGATTAAAATAGTAAAATATTGTCATTATAATAACCGGTTGAATTTCGCTCCATTGAATATCTTTTTTCTGAACCCTCTGGTAAAAGTCGAAAATTTTAACAATTGTTTTTAATTTTAATAAAGTCATACGTCATATTTAATTTTAATAGCGATTCTTTTAAATGCCTAAATTTTTTAATTTTGATAAAATTTTGAGCAAATTTTTATAGGTTGCAAAATTAAAAAGAACTTATTAATACTCACTAATAACAATAAGGAATATGGGAACAAATAAATAGTGTTTAATTAATCGCCTCTATGTCATTACCTCACAAATGCCAAAAAGGGCGTTATCTCACTGGCGTCTTTTGAAAAACCATTAAAAAAATCATTCATAACATACTTATTAATACCTCTTTACCTTTGATATATAATTGATAAAAAATACAATTCATTAATTTGAAAGTATTAAAAAACGCGTCAGAAAAATCTTGAAATCTGGCTTTCTTTTTTGGAGTCAGAATATTTCTAAGCGATTACTTGGCGCTTTCTTTTCTCTCTTCTCGCCTTACTCTTTTTCATCATAATGGGCGTGTCATTCCGTGATGTGTGCTTGGTCCTCCGCCTTCTCCAAATAAATATCCTCTTCAAATCATTTCTCACAATATGTGATCATGATGAGAACAATAATCGCCTCAAAAAATTATAATTTAAAGGGATTTCCACATTTTTTTTGAAGCGGATTTCAAGAATATTCGTTAAGAAGTTTAATCTGATAGATTCAACGATAACTTTTCTATTTTTTGATTACTTTTTTTAGTCAAAAGATAATTGGAAGAAAATTCACTAAATAAAGTGCTTCATCCCTTCTTTAAGACTATACTGAACTGATAGTATCTTAAAAATCAAAAAATGTCTCCCGGCAAATTTGCGAATAAAGGAACTAAATTTTTGATTTCTATTAAAAATTTCTTACTATGTTAAATCTTTAAAAATCTTTCATCGACTATTATGAGAGTATACAAGTAGCGCTATAAAATTTTTTTAAAAGGTAGAGCATAAAATCTGCACAATGGCTTTTTATATTCTTGGCTTATCAAATATAGAAAAAAATTTTCGGCCAGATTAGCCTATTTGGCGGTTATTTTTAACGTCCTAGCACCATTAACAGTAAGTTCTACCAAAACTAATCTAATTTATAAGTTCAATGATATAGCCCAAGATTAAGCGATCTGATAAATAAGTTCACAATGCTAAGGACTAATATAATTTTTTGTGAATTCAATCTATCACTGTGGCCTCTCGCCTTTCGGGGAAAAACCGACGGCGGCAACTTCTTGTTGCCGCTCGCCACAGTCGAGGACTCGCAGCTCCACGCGCGTCGCGCTTTCAGTCGAAGGTGTTGCTGTTTCTCACTGGACTTCTTCAATGGCACGCTCAATGTGGCCCCAACGCTTCAACAATAAATCATTTCTTCATCAAAATCTCAGCTTTCTTGATATGATAAATATGACATCACTTTTTTATATTCATAAAAAATTTAAAAAAAAGTAAGATGGTTGATGGCTCCATTCCTCTCACAAAATGGAGTTAATTTATTCTGGCCATCGAAAGCGATCCCGTGCTCATCCCACACACAAATTTTTGTCCAACTAATGGATTCCATCCCATAAAATTTCATCATCGTAAAATGAAAAGGAATTATTAAAGAAAATAAAAAAATGGGTGGAGGGGAGAGATACCGAGCGCTTAACTTTCATTTCACATAAATTTATTTCACATAAAAATTATTTCACATAATTTTTTATATCACATAATGTTATTTCACATAAAAGAAGAAAAACTTAATTTCACATAAAAAATAAATTTATGGTAAATATTTTTCATAAAACCCCTTCCGGGAGTAATTTTGGTTGCTGATTCCGATTTTGATATCCATTTTTGGCGTAATGCGACATCTAACATCACTTTTGACGCTAAAATCATTTTTTTTGAAAATTAATTTTTATGCAGCGAATTTTAAAATATGCATCTCGACAAATTACACCATGACAATTTGTCCTTTTTACAAATTTTTTTTTTTGCAAAATCATCATAGAAATGTGGTGCAAGTGGAAGGTGGGAATTTTTAAAAACCCGGACCAAAAAAAGATGACCAAAAAAATTAGAGACCCGAATTTAAAAAAAAGAGATTCAGGGGAGGGGTTTATCATTTATCATTTTTTTTTGAAAATAGTTGCATAATTTTTAGATACAAAAATAAAAAAACAACTGAAGAGTTGATTTTGATTTTTCAAGAGCAACTGAGCAGTTGATCAAAAAAAATTATGTGAAATAACATTTATGTGACATAAATTTATGTGAAACAAAGGAGCCCCGGTACCGAGGTGCTAAATGTCTATCTAGGTATTTTGGTAATAGTCTAGATACTTGTTACGTCAGGCAGTATTGAGTTAGCGCTATACTTGTGATTAGACCAGAGATATTATTGAAATTTGAAAATTTTCCAGAGTGCGACGACTTCTTCGGGCACAACCATTTGTAGCCCGTAGGATATACCCCTATTCCAGAAAAAGATCCCAGGGTCGCACTCCGAATTGGTCTTCTTCTTGCTCCACCACTTTCCATCACTCTCCAACATTGTCGTACACAATTTGCTGTGGTTCTTCACCTTCAACAGATTGAACAGTTCGTCGACTTCCTCATGGGTGAGTTTGTCATCCTCGTTGGTGTCGCCAAAAGTCAAAAACTAGCGCAACCCATGTTTGACCTATTCCAGCTGAGAGCTCGACCAATGCTGCCGCCGAGCTGCCAATGGATTTGCCAGGTGGCAAGGAAACTGTCGTCCTGTACCACCATACGATCAAAAAGGGAGGCGAAAATGGCATCAATCTGGTGAAGGACATCATGATCCTGCTGCTGGACTTGATCGATACGAACAACGATGAGCACGTGACGGAGAAGGCAATCGATCTTTTGTGGACCAAATGGAGAAAAAGATGGACACCAGCGAGACCCAGGGTGCCAAGGATGCCATCGGCAAAGCCGGAATGAAGATGTTGAAAATGCTGCTGGACAACCTGTGGGCCTATGTGCAGCCGAAACCCGAAGCGGTATGACCCAATTCGGTTTCTTGGGTTCAAAAAAGTTTTTTAAGCTTCGCTGCACATCCGGAATGACGAAGCCAGAGGCGCTGGAAAAGGTCAAGAAGGGAATGGGCTACTTTTTGGCTTTTGGCGACACCAACGAGGATGACAAACTCACCCATGAGGAAGTCGACGAACTGTTCAATCTGTTGAAGGTGAAGAACTACAGCAAATTGTGCACGACAATGTTGGAGAGTGATGGAAAGTGGTGGAGCAAGAAGAAGACCAATTCTGAGTGCAAGACCCTGGGATCATTTTCTGGAATAGGGGTATATCCTACGGGCTACAAATGGTTGTGCCCGAAGAAGTCGTCGAACTCTGCTGGGAAAGCCGATAAGACCTCGCTGATGATTTTGTTGGATACCATCAAGTGTGGTTTGGACGCGTGTTTCGACGCTTGATGGAGGGAAGCAGCAGTGGAGTCCAGGGGTACGGATACGGATACGGCGGATCTTTTGGGGTGGTTGTGGTGGATGGTGGTGGCGCTGATCCCAAGAAGCGAATCATTCTTCTACATCTTGTGATGTGATCATTAGTTAATTAGATCATTAATTTTCTTGTCTTAAGTAAATTTTTGGTAAAAATGATCAATCACAAAGAAAATTTTTACGGATAAAAATCAATAATCATAGCACTGATATAATAATCATAGCACTGGAACCGATACAATTAAATGAATTTAATTGATTCAAAATAGAATTTTTATTATTTTTTATTCATTTTGGTGCACCAATAAAATATTTTTTTCTATTTTTGCATCTCATAAAAATTACATCATGGTTTTTAAATTATCTCTTGAGCAAAGTTGCTATTTTAAAACCAATACTGTTCCCAACCCCAAAATGCAAATATTATGAATTATAATCCAATAACGAAATATATTTTATGATAGCATCGAGTAAAATCCAAGATTTTTAAGTTGGGAAATAATCAAGTGAAAAAATTCTAGATTTANTTACCTAATAGTTTCGCTTTAAAAATTAGATTTGTTAAAAAAGTGCTGAAAGTCATGGCCAAACCTATAACTTGCATCAGAGAAATGAGGACTGTGTTGCTAAACAAAGGCAAATGGGTCGGGTCGTTTATCCCGAAATCGGGGGTAAATGGCACCGTTTTTTAGCCTAAGGAGCCCAAGAAAAAACCCCAGCAACTAAAAAATTTTAAATTTGATAGACACCAAACTTTTAAAAAATATATATTTATAATTTTAAGCCCACATATTGGTCCCAATATGTGAATTTTTAGTTGATCTTGAGATTTTTGCTTGATTACATCCTATAGTTGTATTTTGATCGAAAAAAACTGTTGAAATATACCTTTATAAATATTTTGTCATTTTAAGAAGTTCGAACCTTTAGCGCACCCTGTATTGGACTGTTGTAACCATGATCGAAATGAATGTACATAGTACGAGAAAATGGACTATATTAAATCTCTTTGATTATAATTTTGGAAAATTGAAATATAAATAAAAATATTTGTTTTTTTATAATATTAAATGGCTAGATCGAGATGTGCCGCCAACCATAAACAAGTTTTGGCTAAAGAAATGCCTTTGGAATATTAATGCAGAAAATATCTCAAAATTCAAAAGGAATCCATAAAATTTTCTAAATAACTTTTTTTATTCTCTGTAAAAAAACCAAAACAAAAAACTAAACATAGAGGATATCAATAAATAATCATTGAAGGCAAATTTAAAACTCAATATCCCTATCGAATTTCTTAAGATAACCCATAGAAAATTTGAACTTGACTATTTTTTAAATTTCCATTGTTCGGAATTATTTAAAATGGTTCAAAGATGCCGACAAAACCCTTAAAATTTAAAAAGATACCAAAAACTACAGGATACTAATACAAGTCCCTCACTTTTTCCGAGTACACCAAAAGGCACCCTATCATTTGGGCAGTGAACATTTGGGCAGTGATCATTTGGGCAGTGATCATTTGGGCAGTGATCATTTGGACAGTGATCACTTGGGCAGTGATCATTTGGGAGGTAAAAAAATGAAAAAATCAACCAAAAAGAGCAAAAATCAAAATTTTAATTTTATTATTTTTTATTCTTCGCAGAATACCAACATCCAAAATTTTTTAAACCCTAAGCCTGCGAATTTTTCTAAAATTCCAAAGCTTTGAATTTTTGGAAAAAAATTTTAAACTATGGGCCTCCAAAATTTTTGAAATTCCAGACCTCTGAAATTTCTGACTTTGCCCTTGGAAATTTATGAAAACTTTAGGCTTATGGAAATTTCTGAAAAAGACTTCCTATGGAATTTTCAGAAAATTTCATAGGTCTAGGGATTTAGGAAATTTTTATTTTTTCAAAAAAAGAATTAATTTTCAAAAAATCATGGTCGTGATTTTCAAAAAATTTCAGAGGCTTAAATTTTCCGAAAATTTTTATAGACCATGGTTTCAAAATTTCTTCGGCAGTAATTTTAGAAAATTTCATAGAACTATTGTTTCAAAAAATTATAAGACTGATTTTTTGGAAAATTTTATAATCATTGCATTTTTTGGAAAAATCCATAAGCCTTGGAAAAATCATAGGTCTTGGGTTTTCCAAAAAAAGTTAGGCCTTTGAGAAATTTTCATAGACCTATGATTTTCAAAAAATTAACAAGCTTTGGAATTTTAGAAAATTCACATACCTGGGGTTTTTCAAATTTCATGTTCTGGATTAGGGTTTAAAAAAATTTTGGATGTCGGTATTCTGCGAAGACACTACGGTTTGTTCATGAAGCGGGCGAAAATAATAAAATTAAAATTTTGATTTTTGCTCTTTTTGGTTGATTTTTTTTCATTTTTTTACTGCCCAAATGATCACTGCCCAAATGATCACTGCCCAAATGATCACTGCCCAAATGATCACTGCCAAATGATCATTTATAGGGATACACATTTTGGGAAATGTGGAGATACCATGCCGACGTATGGTGTCTCCTTTAGATTGTTCTCCGGTAAATATAACCCATCAAATAATCCATTAATTAACTAAGAGTGTTTTTAAAAGCTCGACTCCGACTCCGCTCCGACTCCGGAGTCAAGCCGGAGCCAAATTGTAGGAAAAGCCGGAGCCCGGAGTCGGGCAAAATTTTTTGAGGAACCGGAGTCGGAGTCATAGATTATTTTAGATGTTTTCTTTATTTTAGCAAAATTTTAAGATATTAATTATTTTTTATAATTACTTTAAGAGCCGTCGATTATTTTCCGATTATTTTTCTTACGCATAATAATAATGAAATTCATGTTTCATATGGATTATAATTTTTTTTTAAATAAATGATTGATAATTCTAATTGAATTTCTTTTTTCGATTTGGTAGAAGGGAGATGATATTAATTGCTAAATAGTATTATTTTTAATTTAAATTTTATTTTTTAATAATTTTTGAAACGGTTGGTCGTTTCTTTTGCAAATGATGATAACCAAATTTATAATGAAAAAAATAGGGAAAAAATCTATAGGTTGTATTATAAAATGCAAACTTGTCGTAAAAAATACAAATTCTTGAGTTAATTGAATTAACTCTTTTCCAGAATTTGGTTGGCATACACTTTGATAAAAGTATGCATTCTCGTCGGTACCCTATTTTCCCTCGAATGCCTTTTTCGGTACCTTATTTTCCTCGCCCGCCACTTAAAAAACAAACTTCGTGTCAATTTGTCTTTAAATTGCTAAAATTTTCTGGAAATTTTATAAAAGTGATAAAATAGCTTATTGGGTTGTAACATAAGTAATTTCCGAAAATAACAAATATTTTAACCATTTATTTTTTATATCTTTATATTCAATTCCAAATATTAAATATAGCAGAAACATTCAACTCACATCAATCTATTTTTAGATGATTTTTAATTGTTTGAGTTCCTTGATTGAAATGGAGTTGGAAATAAAAAAATAAACAGGTTAAAATAAGGACCCTTAAAAGAATAATTATTTTTTTATTAAAAGACAAAGTTGTACAATATTGCTTCATTGTATTTATTAAGAAAAATATTGGTAGATTAATTTGGATAAAAGGAATTTTCCGATAAAAAAATAATTTATAAATTTTTTTTTAATTTTTTATTTTTACCGTGTCGCATATTCGCATGGTTGACCTTACCTGTATAGATCTCTATAGTAATTGGTCCTAATTTTTTGTAGACCTATTCGTATTATTTTTTTCCTTATTTATTATTTAGTAGTATTATGATTATTCTCTATTTTTAATGATCGGTTTCTTATGATTCATTTCATTATAGTACAAATAAATTTATTTTCCATAATTCTATCGTAAATTATTTTTAAACTAATAAACATAATTTTTCAAATTAATCGAACAATTTTAATATTGGCGATAGAAAATATATTCTTCCTTGAATATAAATAGAAATTATTAAAAGAAAATGTTTATCTTTCAATTTTTTAATAAGGAATTTAAAATAATGACCAGCACCGGCTTTATCATATGGATCTCCTTTGCCGTCCTCGATGCATGGCTGACAACCGTCCGGGTAAAATTTAGCATTTCGTAAATGGATATTGGGATCAGGGATCACAAATTACCATGTACACATGGCAAATGCCATGTTTTGAGATGAATTCCTTTTTAAAAACCAACTTTTGGATAATTGAAAAAGCGTAAAAAATATTAACGTGAATAATAAATGTTATTTTTGAAATTTTTAGTTTAAAATGGTTGCCATGTAAATGCAATGTTTTTCAGGCAGTTTGCCATGTTTTTCGAAAAGTGAGTTGGCCACCCCGATCAAGCCCATCTAGTGAAAAGTGAAAAAAAGTGAAATTGCAAAAAGTGAGCAAATTTCTTAAGAAAATGTTGCAAATTTTCAAAATTTTCTCCACCGGAACCCTCAACAGAGTAAATTTTGGGTTAAAAATTTTATAATGATAATGTTATTTCGACTTTTTGAATTTTTCTTTAAAAAATTTTTCATTTTTAAGCCTTTTTGAAAATTCCGAAAAAAATCTCGGGATTTCGGGAAAATCCCAATCCTGAAATCTGCAATCGGGATATCCCGATTCCGAATTTTGAAAATCGGGATCCTGGATCGGGATCGACTCCGGCAAATCCCGATCCCGACCAACCCTAGTTTCAAGGACTCATATAAAAATTGAATTTTTTGCAACTCATGCAATTATTGAATAAATTTTATTTATTTTTTTGCGGAAAATGGAAATTAAGCAAATATTAAGAGGTAGCGGTCTACAAATTAATAATCTTTTTATTTGGCGAGAATGGACTGTTCATTGTAAAAGGCAATTATTTCTGAGAAAAAAAATTTTTTTTTTAATTTAACTTTACACAGGATCCGATTAAGGATTGGTTTTTTTTGGAGTGATTGCTTTTTTTTGGAGTGATTGGGATAAATTTCATATGATTAATGGAATTTCTAAAGCCCAAAAAATCACAAATAAATTTAAGCTTATGAGATTTGCCGCGAATTCATTGTTCAATTGGAACCTTTTTAAAATATATTCAGTTTGGTCTGATCTGAACAGTAAGANACTTTACACAGGATCCGATTAAGGATTGGTTTTTTTGGAGTGATTGCTTTTTTTTGGAGTGATTGGGATAAATTTCATATGATTAATGGAATTTCTAAAGCCCAAAAAATCACAAATAAATTTAAGCTTATGAGATTTGCCGCGAATTCATTGTTCAATTGGAACCTTTTTAAAATATATTCAGTTTGGTCTGATCTGAACAGTAAGAAATTGGGCAAGGCGTGGACATGGCACTGGCGATCAAATTGTGTGGCGATGGATGCTCTGTCCAATTGGGCCAAATCGAGATGTCCGATGATGAGGGCGAATGTCCTTTCTGAACAATTCTTTATTTTATTGCCTTGTTGCATTTTTCGTTGTAAAGAACATAAAAATTAAATTTAAAAAATAGTAGTTTAAAAAATTCACACAAAAATAAGTGAGTTCAATTATATTTAAAAATATTTTTTTGGAAAGTCAATAAAAGCAAGGTTAGAATTTTAATAAAACGTAGCGAAATTTTAGTAAAACAATGATTAAATCAAAAAAATTAAAAAAATTATAATTGAAAAATACTAATTCAGAGATGACCTGCTTAGGTGGCAAAGTTTTTTTTATTGAGGAATATAATTTATTCATTTTAAAGATTTAATGATCATGATATTCAGCATACCAATAATCCATAAATGACACCAAACCTCGCAAAAATTCTGTTTTAGATAGGCTGAAAAATAAAAAAAAATTTATTATCATCCATTTTGATGGAACGCAGGATTATTTTTAATCTAAATACAAAAAATTAACTAGACCGTAAATTCAGAAGAATATATGAAAAAAAAGTTTGATTTCGAATTTCTTTGCTTAAAAACTTGTTACGAAAAATCGAAAAAAATCGGTAATTTTTAGTTAAATATAAAAAAAATAGTAATTCATTATACACTTTAATAACAAAATTCAAACATCGAATGACAAATTTAGCAATAATAAATGAATGGAAAATTCAATTTACACCATAGGCAAGAAAGAGAAATTGATTATATAATATATTTATGGAAAGAACTAGGGTGAAGCGGAACCGGAACCGGTCCGGAACCAACCGGTCACCCCGGAACCAACGTTCCGGTTTGCCGGAACCGGAACCAAACCCGGAACCTACCGGTTCCGGATTTCAAACCGGTCGGAACCGGAACCTAACATACACCCCTAAGAATGGCATTTTTGGCTAAAAATACACCCCTAAGAATGGCATTTTGGCCAAAAAATTGGCGAAATTTTCTTAAGAAATTTTAATTTTTTCGTCCAAAAATGCAAAATTTTCCCGCCCCCTCCATTATTATTTCAATTGATTTTCTTTCTATGATACTTTACATATCTATCTTCTGCCTTTCCTTTTCTCTCCTCCGCCCTTTCCCAAACCAATTTTTTTAAAAGTTTTTAACTTGAAAAATTGGACCATTTATTAAAAATTTGAGCCATTTTGAATTATATTTAAAAACTAAAAATGTCAAAATCTCAAGTTTTAACGAAAAATTTTCATTAGCGAAAAATTTCGTAGGTTGAATTTTTGCCACATTTAAATTTCTACTATTTTCTAATTATTTGAATGTTGAATTTATAATTTTTTTTCGATAATCTAGAAAACATTTCCTGCAAAAAATGAGCAAAATTTTTTGTTTTTTTAATTTTAAAAAGGAAAATAAATTAAAAATTTTCGTAAAAAATTTAAATTTTGGCTTAAAAAAGACTGGTTCCGACCGGTTCCGGTCAAAAATCTGGTTCCGGTTCCAGGTTCCGGTTTTCAAATTCGCATTTTTACGATAATCTGTAAAACATTCCCTTTTAAAACGAGAAATTCGGTTTGCGCGAAAAGTCCATTCTCCTTAACTCTAGTTTCTACACGAAAATTAGTCTTAAAAGTTGTATCTTATGCTTTTCATAGAAGAATATGCATCCCATTGCATAATACATGTCGAAAAATATGAATCACAAAAAATTTTTTATTCGTCCAATCAATTTGAGGCGTTCACAACAAATAAATTAAACTTGATTTTTTATTAATTTAGTTTATCTATTAAAATTCTTCATAATAAATTGTCTCGCGCAACCTCATTTAGTAAATAATAAATAATAACAATACTATATAAGAATTGTAGAATTGAAAAAGTTTATTAGTTATTTCTGTTGATGGACCGAATTGCGATTGAAATTCGGCGAAGGCTCAGGTATTGAGTATTTTTGCTAATACTCATCCAAAATGATGATTCACAAGATTTTTTATTTTAGTTTTTGATGTCATTGAATATTTTCGAATTAACAGAGTTCAGGACAATTGCGTCGTGAGGAACTAAAAATTCCAAATTTATTTTATTGAGCAAAAATATTAATATTCTCTATTTCTGTATTCTAATTTAAATTTGTTGTGTATTGGGTAGCCCATGGGAATCGAACTCGAGTATCCTTTTGTTGAATCCAGACAACTACCACTTGGCCTCGTGGGTGGGCATATCAATAAGAAACCCGTAAAAAATGAATTTATAGCCTTTAAAAATATTTCTATAATGTTTTTATAATATTTATAAGCCCGCAGCTGTCGCAAATTTTGAAAAAAAGCAATTCCGATATTTTAAAAAATCGAATTTATTTTTTTAAGAAGAACTTTGGTCTAAATTTTAAAATTTACAATTACCTTTTTATAGCTAAAATAATCCCACCTGTTGTGGAAAATTTATGTTTATTTTGGCCATAACTTCCCCAATGGACCAAAATTAATAATTAATATTTATTTTAGCTAATTTAATGCTCTATCTTTTAACAACAAATTCATCTCTCTAGTTTATATATTTGTATCAAATTATAGTCCTGTGCTGAATTGTTGCGTCTAAAGTCCCCACCTGAAAAAATAAGATAACCTAGTTCCAATACTAACTTGTAAGTTGTATAAGTACTAATTTTTTGGCAACATCATCACTTATTTTAACCTTAACCGAATTTCAATCGCAATTCGGTCTATCAACAGAAATAACTAATAAGCTTTTTCAATACTACAATTCTTATATTAGTATTATTATTTATTATTTAATAAATGAAGTTGCGCAAGACAATTTATTATGACGCAGTTTAATAGATAAACTAAATTAATAAAAAAATCAAGTTTTATTTATTTGTTGTAAACGCCTCAAATTGTTTGGACGAATAAAAAAAATTTTGTGATTCATATTTTTCGACATGTATATTATGCGATGGGATGCATTTAGTAACGCTGCTGGGCCCTTGCCAAGATATTGTTCGCTTTGCACTCTAGAGACACCTTTTTTCCCAAGGAAAACGACAAGAGGCGGCCGGGGGACGATCCCAGCGTCTTCCGATTAGATCTCGGCTGCTCTACCAACTGAGCTACGCCCGCCCCTAGAGGACTCGGATAATAGATCTCTTTTGCTTCATCCATAAGGGGAATGCTCCTCTCTTACGCCTTCCGCCCTGGCAAAGACCGTCCGCGGTCTTTCTCTCTGCTTCATCAGGGGCATGTTTTTGACATAATATATACATATTATCTAATTTTATTAAATGAGTTGATTTTTGTTTTAACTATGAAGAAAAATTAATTTTTTAACAATTTTAGTTACTGTTTTCAGATTTAGCTGAGATTTTTTGAGATATTTTTACAATATGAACGATCATAGGTATATTTCCCACTAGATGCTTCGTCTAAAAAATTGCATCTAGTTATTTCATATAAGTTTTTTATTAGAATAGGATTAGTTTAATTTCATTTAATATTATTTTAAAATTTATTTTGTTATTATGGCTGTATAAATTATATTAATAAATTACCCTTGCGATTCCTATCCTCTGGCCTGGATGATTTATTTTTCTTTAAATTTGATTTAACTAGCACAAACATGCGTCTTCGGCGCGTATGCGCTAGTTTCTTTTTCTGATTATATGTTTTCTTGTAATAATTTTGGTACATTTACTTTTTTATTTTTTGTCCATAAAGCCATAAATTTTTGTTTTTTTTTAATTTTTGAATTCTGGTTTACTTCATTGAGCCTATAATTTTCTAGCAATTGTTTCATTTCAAATTTGTTCGCTTTCGAAGCACTGAAAAAATTATAAAAGTGGTTTAAAAATTTTCTGACCTCTGTTTTTTTGAAGAATCGATGCAAAGTTACTGTGAAAGATATGAAAAAAATGAATAACGGACATTTGAAACGTGAAGGATTTATGAGGAAGCATAAACACAAATAACCGTTGAAAAAATAAGGGGCATCTCTAAAATAAGGGGCAAGGTACATTGAAAAAAATAAGGGGGCCCCTTATTTTTAGGAAAAATACGGTAGTATAACTTTAAAGTTAGTTTAAATTGACTATAAAATACATCTGGATGATTATGATCGACCATTATTTTTTAATAAGAAAAGGTTGGATCCAGGAAATTATAAGTATTATGGAAAAAAGGAAATTTGTACAAAAATTTGACGAAATTTAGCAAAATATATTTAAAAATTCTTCAAATATCACAGGATGGGTTGAACCGGAGAAGGTTGAAAAATTTAACGGTACCCCTCTAATTTAACGATACCTTCTATTTTAACGGTACCTTTCGGCCGAGGTTGAAAAATTTAACGGTATACCGTAAAAATAGAGAAAATACGGTATAAAATTTCAACTGTTCCTTCGCTTTTAAAATCACCAGTACCTCTTTTATTATGAAAATTCATCAAAAAATATAATCCATCGAATTGTAAATGCAAATTTTGAAAAAACATTCTTTTCAGATTTCTAATAAGAAGCTTACGACTGGTATGTACAATCGAAATTTTAGAATAAAAAAAATGATTATCTCTATGGCTGTTTTTTTCTACGATTAGGATTTATCCTGATCGGCTTAATGAACAGAAAACCAGGTTTATTGACCAAAAAAAAATCCCAAAAAAACTCCTTTATTTATTTCATATTAATTATTTTCTTCAAGTGAATCATTGATGAACTAAGATGATCTGATCCTGATTAAAAATTGGATCCTATAAAAAATATGTAGTAGATCAAGCTAATCACTTTGTTTGCACAAGAGGCTGACGATAAAAATAAAAAAAACAATTAAAAAATCATAATAGTTTTTTTCTATATTTAATGCACCAAAAAATAATGATTAAAAGAAACTGATGTTTTGGAATTCTCACAGTCTAAAAAAGAAACTCATAAATTTTCCCTTATAAGTTTATTTTTAGATAATAGAGGAAATAATCATAAGACCCAACTTCTGCGCATAGACCAATAATAAATGTTATAAAAGTAAATTTGATATTTTAAATTTAATACTTTGATGTTCCCCCGATCAACATCCCCCGATCCTTTCTCAGTACCACCCAGTTTCGACTGCGCAACATTCTTTGAAATTTGAAATTTTCAAAATTTATTCAAGAATCAAATTTCAGCAGACGAAAAAATCAC
>LDKF01000489.1:6800-35350 GCA_001026735.1 Rotylenchulus reniformis
CTGGATCTTTAAATATTTTGGAGCAATTTTAATGCTGTTCCCAAAAACATAGAGAGTGGCCAATCTGTATGCCAGTTCCCATGAAATAACAAGACCAATGAGGCCTGTTATCGACCACGTAGGCATGCTCGCAAATGGGGTCAACGGTCCCCCAGAGTGCGTGGAGGGCTCATGGTCTTCGTGACGCAATTGTATTCCTAATCGGTATGCTTGGAACATGCTGAGTGCCTGAATCGCGGGATCGGTGTCATTGTATAACGCGAGGTTATGAAATATGGTTGGCTCAAGGGCCGGGACGGTTGTCCGGAATGTACTCCGTACGGTACTTTTGTGATTGTGCTTTCCTCGACCAGGGTCATGATCCCTGTTATTTGGTTGACGGTCCAAATTTGACCCTCCAACAGAATAGTCTGTTTTTGGTACTTGGAACAGCTCCCATTTGTCGGAGAGTCCGTGATTATCAATGTTTTGGGGTCCAAGTATGCTCTGGTCTCCCGTTCTGGCAACGTCAAATTGATGGGGAGTTCCTTCGTACAGAAATTCTCCCTGGAGCCTTCGAAATGGTATCTTTGGGGGTGTATGGCCAAGCATTGCCAGATTTTGAGGATCTTCCTCGCCCCTGCGCTGACCCATTGCGCCTGCAAGAGGGGCTCTTTTAAGGTGGTCCGGGCGGTTATTGTGGGGTCACTTCCGCCTAATAGCTCAATGCTAAATTCCTGTTGCATTAACCAACAGATTGACAGTTTCATTTTTCCCATTGTACTAGTTTGGGATGCCGTCAGCTCACTTGCGAGCTGTTCAGTGTGGACCAAATTTCTTTTCTTGCGCAAGATTCCTGGATGGACATGGGGAATGTCCATCATTTGATGTGGTTCCGCCAATTCATAGACCGGTTTTCTCGCCCTTTCTGCCAAATCTTGCTGATAATGGCCTAGTAGAGTTAATTCGAACTCTACGAGGGGATCCANCACGATGGATCAACTCGTCTCGATTTTTGGCGCCCCGATCGCGGATAGTTCGGGCAGCAATATGGTCAGGCGCATCGCTGATTCTTCAAGTCTATATACACATTCGACTTCGCGAACCTTGGGCAACACACGCAACTAAAAGAGTGCTCATCAGTCATTTTTGTACCAAATTGCATTAAAATACAACAAAATTTCATTACTTCCAATCTTCCACGCCGTATATTTTCCAAGTTTCGTAATTCTCGCCAAATTATAAGATGACTGACAAACTTTTGAATATATCTAAAGGTTTTGTTTAAATAAAATAAATTTTATAGAAAATTAAGACCGATTAACCGCCAATGCTTCCGCTTTACCAAGAGTATTGTACCTGTCTCTTAGTTGCAAGTGTTAGAAGTTACAAACAAAATGGTCCCGATTAAAGGCCGATCCTAACCTAAGGCCGATCGAGAAGCTGATGGTGGTACGGTTCGGCAAATGTCATCTATGTTTTTATTTATTTATTTATTTGAGCAAACCACTGGTATCATTTGATACTCTCATGTGGTGCGAATAATACAATGTAAATGCAAATATGGATGTAAGGTCGATAAATGGTAGTCAACAAACGCAAAGTCATCGGGGCAAAATAACAAACAGACAAAAAATAGATTGCGACTTCACTCAGGACTTAATTTGTTTCGAGGAAATTCTTGAAATTTTCCGGGGTGGGGATATTCATGGCTTCTTTTGGCAATTTATTCCAGTGATTGATAATTCGATGAAAGAAATTGTTTTGTGATTTTTTACTATGTTTTTTGACTTTTAGAAGGAACGGTCTTCGGGTAGATCTATCGGAGAAGTTGAAAAAATTAGAGGAGTTTAGGTGGGTAAACCCACGAATAATTTTAAGAGCAGTGGTTAAATCCGTAATTCCCCTTCTATCAGTGAGTTTTTGGAGTTCACAAACTGTGAGTCGTTCTTCATATGATCTAGGAGTAGACCACATTTTTGAGAGCAATTCTGGTAAAAAATTTCTGGATTCTTTCAACCTTGTTTATTAAAATTTGTTTTGATGGATTCCAGATTTCAGTGGCATACTCTAATTGTGGTCTAACATACACCTTATAAAGGAATATTAGGGTATTGAGATCACGTGTTTTTGAAACTCTAAGTATTTGGTGCATTTTAAAGTATGCATTTTTGACGATCTTGTTAATATGTTCATTGAATTCCAGTTTGGAGTCTATCAGGATGCCAAGATCCCGTACACATTCTGTTTTAGATATTTTCACTCCGAAAAGTTCATAATCTGCTTTTGAATTATTCTTACCTAAATACAAACTATAGCATTTTTCTGTGGAGATTTTCTAACCATTTGACTTTGACCATTGTTCTAATTTTATTAAAGATGTATGAAGTTCTTCCCTTTCGGAATCATTTTTATAAATTTTATATAATTTAACATCATCCGCAAAAAGTTTAATGCCAATGCTCTTGGGAAGCGAAATTTGCAAATCATTAATAAAGATTAAAAATAAAAGTGGCCCGAGGACAGATCCTTGGGGAACTCCTGATTTTATGGGAGTATATTCTGAATAGGTTTGATTGATTTTCACCCTAAATTTTCTGTCCAATAGAAAATTTTTGATAAATTTAAATATTTTATCACGGATACCGATTTTATGAATTTTTTGTAGTAGCAGTTCAATTGGCACCGAATCAAAGGCCTTAGCAAAATCAATGTATATTACATCTATTTTTTGGTTATTCTCTAAAGCATCATAGAAATCATTTAGTGTTGTTAAAAGCTGCGTGTTTGTAGCCCTGGATTTTAGAAAACCAAATTGATCTGGACTGAAAAAAGATTTTTTATTTAGGAATTTTATAATTTCTTTTGCTAAAATTCTTTCAAAAACCCTACAAATTGTACAGGTTAGTGAAATAGGTCGGTAATTTTTTGGATTTGTTCGCTCTGCCTTCTTATGAATTGGAATTATAATTGATGATTTCCAGACCGGTGGAATCTGACCACTGTCTAAGATAAATCGGAAAAGATCTGTAAGGATTGGTGCCAATGGAACTGCACATTTATTTAAGAGAATATAAGGAATATTATCGGGAGAAGTGGAGTTCTTTGCGGGTAAATTTCGGAGAATATCCCATACTATATATTTATTTAAATCAATATCCGATAAAATACTAGAACAATGGTCATTAGCATTAATTTGATCAAATGGATTTGGACAAAATGTTTTTTCGAAATATTTAGCCAGAAGAGCACATTTCTCGTAATCACCAAAATATAATTTACCCTCTGAATCAATAAGACATGGAATGTCATTATTATTCTTGAATTTATTATTAATATATTTGTATATGGCATTTTTTCCTTTAGAAATTAATTTATTTTCTGTTTCATTATAATAAATTTTCAGTTGTTTTTTTAGTTGTTTGGAAAGAATACCCAACTTTAATTTAATTTCAGTATTAGATGGATATTTTTTATAAAGCCGATAGTATCTAATTTTTTCATTATATAACTTTTTTATCCTCCAGGGGTAATACTTTTTAATCAATTTCTTTAAAGGTTTAATAGGTATGCATTCATTAAATAATTTTAAAATCCGGTTATTAAACACATCATACTTTTGCTTTACTGAAAACTGTGTAATAATCATCCTATCTAATCTAAATTCATCAATCATTTTGTTAAGTCTTGTAAAATTTGTCGGATTATGATCTCTGACATAATGTTTTGGCCTATGAAAGATCTGTATTTGGTCAAAAATTTTAAATTCTATTTTTCTATGATCAGATGTTGAGAAATTTTCAGTAATTTCCACATCTTTTATGAGATTTGGGTCTGAAATGAGAATTAAATCTAAAATATTTTCTCCTCTAGTGGGCTCATTAACCAATTGTTTTAGCTGTTTCTGATCTGTAAATTCAATGAACAAGTTGGCTATAGGGTTATTTGGAATAGATAATTTATTTTCAGGCCATAATATCTCAGGTATATTAAAATCGCCACAAAGGATTACCAATTTTTTGTCAATTTGGTCATGTAAAAATTTTAGTAGACGTTTAGTGTCTTGGATACTAGAGTTTGGAGGCCTATAAACATTAATTAGATGTATTTCCCTTTTAAGGATCATTTTTATATGAACAATTTCAGACTTATATTTACTTCCAGAAAATATTAATTGAGAGGGTATTTCATTTTTTACCAGAATTGCGGAACCACCACCTCTTTTATCATCCATTCTATTAGCAGAAAATATTTGATAATCATTCATTAGCGATAATTCTGTTGGAACATAATTCTTGGAATTTAACCAAGTTTCATTTATAAGAACGATTTTTGGATTTTTTGTGTCTAATAAATGGTGTAGGTCCCCAATTTTATTGGCTAGAGATCTTGCATTAAATAAAGTACAGAAAAGTTCAGAGTGATTTTGAATTTTATTGGGACTATTCAGTGGTTTGCTCTCGCATCCCTAGCCAATGTTATTTTTAGTCCTGAGTGGGTGGGGAGTTTTCAGCGTGATAATATTAAGGTCAACCACGACATACTTGAAGAGGCCTTCGGCCTGGTTCATCAAATATGCCCTTTTACGGAGATCATACAATATGGATAATTCGTGTTGGGTCATGTCCCGCCGGACAGTTGTGAATTTTGGGACGGATGGGATACGAACAATAGCCTTTCGGAAATTGAAAAGAAAAGTATCACGGGCCTTTTTGCTGCGAAAAGGGACTTTAAGGATCCGGGGTTTCTTCCCGCCCTCATTATGCTCACGTTCCGTCCTGGGATGGCGATGTATGTCCTCATCCAGCAACTCGTCGCCAACTCCGCATTCCTCGGCAATCGCCTTGACCATCGCCACTGCTTCCTCGCCCTCTGGCAGCCTCTCAATCACGGCCCTCATCGACTTCTCTTTGACCTGTTCCGCGTCAAGGATCGCATTGTTGACCATGCGGGCGAACATCGCTGGATCTGCAGCGGGCGGTGGCTGACCCCACTGGACTTTGCTGCGGGTGGTCTCTGTTCCCACGGGGTCACCAAATCGATTGGGCGACAATCGATTTTCGCCCTGAACAAGACGGATGAGGTCCTCCACTTTGGCCTCGAGGCGCTCAAGTCGCTCTGCGACTTGAGCGCCTAAAATTAATTATAAAATTAAACATTTTTAGGTTTGTCAGTCACCAATAATAATTTTTATGGGTATAATAAATAATTTTGTAAATATAATTACTAATTTTTAGTAAAAACATTTTTATTTTAAAATGTTGGCATAAGTACAAAAATAGTAAAATTGTTATAAAGAAAGAAATAAAATTATTATATCGCTTAGTATTTCACGAATTTGTAAATATTTTTTATTTTAATGCATAATTATATCAATTAAAATGAGATTTTTTCACTTTTCCACAATTTTTACATTTATATTCTTTTATGTGATCCATCATTTTGGTGAATGTACAAGAAAATTGTGATGAATCAAAAGACGATGATTATTCACAAAAAATTCGTTGCCCACTTTCATTAGGCTTTAAAATTTATTTTTGGATGTAAATGATTTTGATAATGGTTTCATCAATTTTTTCTTTATAAATATTTGTCATTAAATCATTTAATTTGAAATTCTCTCTGAACTAAATCTATCAATTTTATTTCTTCCCTTTAAACAATATGATATTAAATTCTTTTCTTTTACATCTATGTATCTTAAAGCATAGTTTAAATTCCATTATAATGATTAATGATATTCAATTTCACAAGGATATGACATTTTATGTTTTTTTTAATTTTATGACTCTTTAGCTCTTTTTCAAAAATGAATTTAGTTCCCTAAATTTTTAAGATTTATTTACAACAATTATTTAAATTATTGACATTCAATTATTTCTATTTCTTTCAGCCATCAAAATTAACTTATTTGCTACTTATTTTCCCACCTTTTACAATAATTGGCAATATATTTTTTGCTTTTTTCTTCGCTAGAATAAAATAATTAATTATTTTCACATTTTTAATAATTTATTATTATTTTGATTCTTTCACATAATTAAGCCTTGAAAAATTTTTAACTTATTTTTTTTTGAACTTAATAAAGCAAAAATGTATCGTTTAATTCAAAATTTTTATTTTTCATACTTTAATATAGTCTAATCATTAATAGGTTATAATTTCATTTTAAATTTACAGGAAAAGATGAAATATTACATTTATTATTTCATCTTTTTGCTCATCAAGCTACAGATAATTTGTACTACGTTGGGAACAAAGGTATCTACATATTTAACAATTTAAAAATTGATCTGTAAAATTACAAATAATTAAAATGAATTAACTAATGATTAAGGAGTTCCTTGATTTATTTGTAATATAGATTTCAATTATTATGTTTTGAATTGAATAAAAAAAATTATTTTTAATTCCAACATCGAATTTTAAGAATAGCGGATTGTTTGCTTTATCCCTAATGAGTATAGACTAAAAATTGACTTTTTTAGTGCATCAATGATTACAAGCTGGTCGAGGATTCAAACGAGAATATCGACTCTTTGGCTGCCAGAAATTTGAGATCGTTTTTGAGCGAGCTCATTCTCGAACAACGCAAAAGATGCATTCCAAAAACGGCACAACCGAACAAATTGACACTGTATTACGATGTGCATCAACAACTCATAACAAATGTAATGGATGCTTATGAGAAAGTCAGGATGGAGGTAAATTTTGCATTTATATATATCAAAAAGCAAGTTTTTATTATAAAACTCGACTTCTCTATGGCAACTATAAAATGTTCTAAATAATCAATGGAGTTTTATAATTATTATGCAGTTTTAATCTTTTTTTCAGAAAAAATTCATAATTTTTTGTTCCAAAATAATCCAGAAAATTTTTATTCCAAATTTAAAAGAAAACCATTTTTGACTTTTGATAGTTTTAGCCAACGAATAAAATTCTATAGGTTTGCTCTTTCTGCTCTTTCGAGAAAAATATATTAAAAATTAGAAACAAATTCGAACATCTGTTAATTTTTTAATAAAATACTAATGTCATTTTTAGAACAAGTCCACATCTGACGCTATGATGTCGACAACGCCAACTAACATGTAAATATTTGAATAAATTAATTTTTTATTAATTTTTTTTATTAATTTTTTACTACTTATTAGACTGTTTTAATTTTTGATACAAATTCTTTAGGTAAAATTCTCTTCAAATGTTTAAATAATAAATATTCTTTTTAAAATTTTATGTATTTAAAAATTTTTATGACACTATTTTTTTAAATTCCATCTAGGTAATCCTTTCCACGAAAAGTTCAAAGAACAGGCAAATTCCGAATTAGTTTATTATTATTATTTATAAAAGGTCCTATTTTCGTCAATTCGAATGTTTTTGTAATTGGACCACAACTTTAGCTTTGCATTATTTTAGTTTGAGCCTTCGCAACACCGAAAAAACAAAAGAAGTTCCGCCGGCGGAAGACAAGAAATGGATGATGGTAAGTAAATTTGTGCTGGCATTTATCTTCTAATTATGTAAGCATTAAAAATAAATATTTTATTTTAACCATCAAAGCCATATTAAATGGCGTCCAATATGATTTTTTTAAAATATGTTTTTGCTTAAAGCATAAATGGTAAACAGAAAGTTAATGTTTGATTTTAGTTAATCACTAATATAACGTATAGTAGCTAATCTACTATTATTAACTAGATGTTTGTTTACTTTTTAGTAAATATCCCTATTAATTATTAGATGATCGGAGTCGCTGTTTTTCTTCTTGGCATGATCTTCGGTTCGATAGCCACTATTGTATTGTTGTGTATACGGAAGTGCCTTTGGGTCGATAAGGTAATCTTTTATTTTTCATTATATGTATATCAAAATAAGTTTGGAATTCAGCAATTAAGAGATTGTGATTTCTATGTAATATAGAAGTTAACCACATCAGTATTCTTTTTATTTTTTATAACCATTTAATTAATATTTTAGAAAAGATAAAAAGATTTATTTTATTTTCCAGATATTTTAAGCATATTCCATATTAAAATTAAGTAAAACTTATCAAAACATAAGATAGGTATATAGATATCAATAATATTGAAAAGTTTTTTAAATATATTTCTGACTTGTAAGTTTTTTTCTAGAATCAATTATCAACTAAATGGATTGAATCGATCCATATCAAAATAAAAAATAAAGTTTTAATTGTTGCAAATTTAAAAATGAATCCGATATCCTTTTGTATATTTTTATTCCATAAAAATTTAGTTCGTTCATTTATTGTCCTAAATCTTCAAATAATTGGAGAAAGAATTAACAAACTTCAATTTTATATTTAAAATTTGAAGAAGACGCAGCAGTTGGTGGAAGAACTGAGGCGGAAGTTAGAAGAAGAAGTAATAAGGAGAGAGGAAGCAGAAAGACAGCAAAAAGTAGAGGAAGGACAAAGGAAGTGGGAGAATGAGGAAGAAAAATGGAAGCAAAAATTTGAGGAAATGAAGCAGATGATGGGTGAATTGAAGCGGAAATTAAAAGAAGAAGCAAAGAGGAGGGAAGATGCGGAAAGCCAGCGAAAAGATGTGGAAGGAGAAAAAAAGTGGAAAGAGGAGGCGGAAGATTGGAAGCGGAAATTTGCGGAAATGAAACAGCTGGTGGAAGAATTGAAGCAGAATTTAGCTGGCGTCAAAATGAGGACAGAAATGGAAAGACATCAGAAAGAAATGGAGGCAGAAAGAAATTGGAAGGAAGAAGTGGCAGAATGGAAGCGGAAGTTTGAAGAAATGAAGCAAATGATGGAGGAACTGAAGCGGAAGTTGGAAGAAGAAGTAAAAGGGAGGGTGGAAGCGGAAAGACAGCAAAAAATAGAGGATCGAGAAAGAAAGTGGAAGGAGGCGGATGAAAGGAAAAGGGCGGCGGAAAGGTGTCAGAATGAACAATTTCACCCGCAGGCATTGATGGTCAGTTTTAATGATATAAGATCTAAGCTATTAATTTAAGCTATCAATTAAATGTTTAAAATACATTTAACATCTCTTTAAAAATTCTTTTTAAACCACGCTACTATACAGAAAATTATAACCCATAACCGAACACTTTGTACTTAATTTTTTGGATACTCAACTTAAATTCGAGAAAAAGCTTGAATTTCTTAGATCAAATAATTTGATGCAAAATTTAATATATAAATTTGGCAATAATATGTTTTTAACGCATAACGCGACGATGCTTTGAAGAACATCCAGAACCGATCTTTCATGAATCATAATGGGAGAGCGTGGAAAAATCAATTCTTTCTTTTAAAAACCTTATAAGTGCAACTTATAAAATGAGAAAGAAAAATTGAAACTTTTCTAGGAAATTAATTTGAAGCAATTTGGGTTTTTAAATTTTTTAACACCAATCAGAAATATAAGATTATTTTTTGCGAGTTTTGGTCAGTGATTTATGAATAGATTATGATTTTTTTTAATTAATACTTTCATCAGTAAAATTTTCAATAAATAAAATATAATAATTTCGGAAAGCCGATTATAGTATTTGCGCAATTAAAATAAAATTAATGGTTTTCAAATACTGCTAAAATTGAAAAAGGGATTAAGCTTTATTATTGATCATCTTATTTTAGGCGCAACCACAACCAACTTCTGTCCATCATACTGTAAAATTTTTAAATTTTACTTTTTTATTTTGTTTTTAGCATCAATATCAACCGATTACCATCCAACATACAGTAAAATTATTAAATAAATACCTTTTCTTATTATTTTTTACAGCTTCAACTTGATTCCTCCCACCATAATGTAATAAATTAAAATAAAATCGTAATTTGTTGCAATTTTCTTTTCAGGCTCATCCTACCATTGTCCGGCATATAGTAAGATTTTATTCTGAAAATAAATATTTTTTAAAAATTATTAGCCGATCAGTGTCCATCCTGCTGTAAGTTTTTGACATAAATTTCAATTTTTATTGCAATTACCTATTATGTTTTTAGTATCAACCGAACACTGTGTGTAATGTTCTGGATTCAGATAAAAAACCATTTTTATATCATAAATTTAACCATATTTTCCATACCATACAAACCATATATTTTTTATACTTTATATCAGGGTTCCCAAACGTCCTTATTTCTAAGATTTGTCCTTATTTTGAGGGGTACCAATCTTAGAAAAATTAAATGTCCTTATTTCTAAGATTTGTCCTTATTTTGACCCGGCGTACTTATTTTGTCCTTATTTTTGGATTTTTGGAAGATTTTGTTCAAAAAATGACCGTTTTTTTAAGGAAAAAGGGACTATTTTTTCAAAATTTTCTCCGGCGGTCCCTATCGGGTCCCTATCGGTTCCGGCCCGGTCCCTATCGGGACCGCCGGAACCCCTCTTTTTATTTTATTTTACTCCCAAAAGTCAAGCACTTCAGTTGCGTGGAGATGCATAACAAACTTCTTGGTGATCGAAAACTGTTGGAAAAAATTCTTTCTGTTGAAAAATATCATTGATTTGAATAAAAAATTTGATTTTTTATTTGATATTGACGAAAAATTTGCGTTTTTAAAAGCGTCCTTATTTTTGACCCTAAAATCTTAGATTTTGACCCTGGCGTCCTTATTTAGTGGTCCTAGGAGTTGGGAACCCTGCTTTATATTGTTTTTTAGATTCACCTGCTTTATATTGTTTTTTAGATTCAAAGGAACCCGGTGCGTCAAATTGAGACTTCAAATTCAGAATGTGTGGAACAAAGCAGAAGTGTGTATAATTATCCAAAATGAGATTTTATAGGTCAGGAATTTTTCATTATTTCATTTATTTTGTTTATTTTTTTCTTATAGTAAGCATGGAAAATCTATGGTTTAATGGCCCTGTGACGGTGAAGTCCACTTGATTTTATTTTTTGCAATTTTACAACCATTATACTACTGATAGTATTTATTAATCTTTATTCCGATCAATCATATTTAACAATCTACTTGATCTTTTTTTTTAATAAAATTCACATTATTAAGACCGAACCAAAATTCATACTTTAATATTGCAAAAATCCATAGCTTTTTAATATAGGATTTTATTATATTTTTGATTAGAAATTTTAGTATCAGAAAGTGTTCAAACTAGCTCTTTTAGCTTAAAATTTATTTTTAAAATCTTTATCCATAAAAAATATTTTTTGTGATTTCGCTTTCAAAAAGTAATCGAAAAAATTGAATTATAGAAATTCTTTCTACTTCTTATTTATTTATACCATATTATATCGTATATTTCTTATATTTTTTTTACCATATTATATCTTATAATTTATATCATATTTTATATATTATATCATTTATTATCATATTATATTCCACATCGATTGAGTAACATCGATTGTTTGAAATTTCACCTTATTTTATGACGAATGACGATCTTATAACAAGATTTATTTTTTATTTACATTTATTACCTTTTTATCTCTGAAAAATTAGTTGAATTTACTGTTGCCATTTGCTATAATAATTTTTATTTCATCATTTTATTACACTGTCCACCGATCACTTAAAATTAATTTTTGGATTGATCTTTTATATAATTCGGATATACCAATATGCCGTTGCATAAAAAGTTATTTCTTTTTATTTAAAAGTTTTATTTAAAAAAAATTTATTTAAAAATTAAAAGATTCCTTTTTAGTTATTCGATAAAAAGTTACAACTTCGCCGAACATCAATTTTCCAAATGGAATTCGAGATTCTTATTCCTATAAAAACCAAAAAAAATCTATAAGAATATTCTATTATATAGTGTATAAAATATAGCGAAACTAATAACGATAAATGCAGATTATCATTAAAAGCGTATTACATTATTTTCTGTTGTGGCAAAAAAGGGCAATTATAATCTTCTTTACAATGATCCATTTTTCATGGACTTAAGACCATTTTTGCTCTAGCTTGCGTTTGAACCAATTTTTTGGCTAATGGTCCATAAATTTCGGATACCTCAAAGATCTTATATTATGGCGATTCATCAGAGATGGTGGAATGCAATTTTTTCTGATAATTTATGCATTTCAAAAATAGACCAATGCTTACTTTCTCTGTTGATTACGTTGATTTGGTCCCCATTTCATAGAGCTGTTGTCCCACACACTTTTGTTTTTCATCGATCTTTGGGCAAATCATCGAAGAATTTACAATCAGTGAATTTATAATTTCATATTTACATATTTATCAATTTATCGAGCAAACGCTGGTATCCAAATTGGATAGATACTCTTACATGGTGCAAGGTAAAACCCGAATAAAAAACCGAATAATTCAATTTCGATCAGATCCGATCCTTTACCGATCTCTGTTATAAAAAATTCTGGCAATTCATCTATGCAACCATTGTGCACGCGAACGGAAGTTGGCTATCGTGATCAGAAATTGGAATAGGTGATCGGCATGGTGTCTCGGAAAAAATCTATCTGTTTTTCTGTAAATTTTTAGGCATTTTGTGGGGTCCCGAAAGGGACCGTATGCAGAGAAAGAAAGGAGATGAAAAAATTAAAATGGAAATAAAATGGACAAAAATTCTCGTTCTTATGAAAATGGTCAAAATTTTCCAAATTCTTTTGACGGTCACTAATGGGATTGAGATTACAAAATACCTTTAAAAATATTTTGCATGAACTTCGAGAAAAAAATACATCAAAGAATCGGTTTTACAAAAAAATCACCCTCTTTTTATTTTTGGGCATCTCTTCCCTATTTCCTGAAATTATTTCTTCAATGGGCTTGCCGTCCCTTCTCCAAAATCGCTACTGAATTCAACAATCCATAAGGAATTGGATTTAATTAAATTGAATCAGATCAGATCAGATCAGATGTGAAATGAATCATGTTCTTCATGAACGGCGATGGAAGCGCTCAATGACGACAAGATCGTAGTATGGAAAATGAAGAAGGGAGTAATGAACACATCATGGTCCATGTCCCTGGTAAGATACTGTACACTGACGCACAAGTGCTCACCAAGACTGTTGGTGAACAAGCGAGGACGAATCTAAAAAAAATTGAAGATTTTTGAAAAATACCAATATATAATTTAAAATAAAAATATATAATTTAAAAAATGGATTTTACATTATGCTAAAAAATCTGATGGATTGAGTAAGAAAAAAAGCATCAAATCAGGATTCTCATTTTTATGAGAATTTTAATTATAGCAAGCAAAGAATGCAAAGGTATAAAATAATATTTTGTAAAAATTTAAACCCCCTTTACCCGTTCCGGCTCAAAATATGGCCCACGAATTGGCGCAGTTGGTCCACAAATTTTAAAGAACACTTTGACGGTATAGTTGAATTGCTCAGTAGTGCGTTGGAAAAGCTAAAAATAGAAGCGGGAAATTTAAAAAAATTAAAATCAGAAAAATTGATTTTTTGGCACGGGTCTCCTTATTTATTCGCAAGCTAAATATACCATCCATCCCGGATAAAAAGTGGACAGGGAATGCAGCTAACATTAGAGAAATTGCCTTAACTCGGCTAAAATAAACGTAGTGAAACTAACTTAATGACAATAAAAGGATCTAAATTACTATTAGATCCTTTTATTGCCTTTTATTGTTATCGCTATTAACACTAATTCAAATCAAAATAATTTCTTATTGCTAAGAAAGCAATTTTTAAATTGTGTTTCTTCATCTTCAACATATTGAATTGTATGTAAGTCAAAAAAAAGTCTGTCAAAAAAAATAAATAATCCATAGGGGCTCGGGAGGAAAAGGGAAGAAAAAAATCGAAAATTAAGAGGAAAAATTGATCATTTTTCGAAAGAAAAGGGTCTAAAAATCTCAAAATTTTCTTCAGCGGCCCCAATCGGGCGCCAACACCCCAGAAATAAGATAGAAGAATTTTTCTATAAAGTGCAAAAATGACCAATTTTTAAAGAAAAATGGGCTAGATTTTAAAAATTTTCTTTGATGGCCTTAATCGGGGCCGCCGGCACTCTAAAAAAATTTGTGGTTAAACCCTAGACATGGATAACCCCACGCCAAAATCCTAGATCCGTCCGCCCCTGGAGGTACCAGGGTGTCAACGAAACAATAAAAAAAAGCAGTTCGGTGGTTCCATAGGGGCCGCCGGAGAAAACTCCGCGCTTTTTCATTAAATTTATTACGAAAATTGGTCAATTTTTTGCTTAAGCTAATTTTTTTTGACGAAATTTCTCTGTCTTGAAGAGTGATGGTAGTCACAATTGTCACCGAAGAAAAATTTGCAATTTTTGGGCTTCTTCCTTAAGGATGTACATCAATTTTTATAATTTTTTTTGGAAAAAACTAAATTTTTCTCTGGTAATCGGTCGAAAATTTCATAATTTTTGCCAGAAAATTTCAAAAGTTGGGTCGAAATTGACCATTTTTCAACAAAAAATTGCAAATTTTTGGATCATTTCGGATCAGATGAAAAAATGATCCAAAACATGATCTGATCCTGATCCAGAGGTTTCAGAAATGATCTGATCCTGATCTGATCCGGGACCTTGGATCAGATCAGATCATGGATCAGATCATCCTGGATCATGATTTGGAGGATCAGACAGAACACTGCATGGGACACCCTAAAAAAGCCAAATGCTTTTAAAAAAGCCAATATACGATCCCTGGTTATAATCATTTTTCTACCCTGGGAACTCTAACGTGCGGCGGGACTCTAATGAAAAAATCTGATAATATGTAATAAATTATGCTAAATGGCATTATGCCATTTTCAGGACAATTCGATGTATCAAATGATAGAATTGCTTTTTAAGAATGAAGATATTTCAGGATACCGATCTCATTTGCGAATGGTACTTTTGCAGTTTACATGTCCATTTTTTCCGAAAATTTCCAAAAAAAAAATTATCAAATAAAATGATCAATTTAGCATTAAAATACTAAAAGAATTCAATAATCATGACTAAAAAAGTTCAATAAAATTCAGAGTAAATTTGACGCCGAATTCGAGCAGTAGCTACACGACTTTAAATTTATTATTGCCCGTAACCCGTAAGGGCATGCATCTCTCACTCAATTTTTTGAGAAAAATCTATAAAATTATCTCCTAAATGTTGATATTGAATCTCATTTTAAGTTAAATAGATTATGATAAATTTATTTAAAAAATGTGTGTTTATTTGCCCGTATGGAATCCGGGCATGGGCAAAGGTGTGGGAAAAGCGAAAAGCCTGCCCGTACGGACTACGGGCAATACGGAAATTTTGGAAAATTCGTAAAATTGGTAAAATTGCAAAAGTACCATAATGGACTCATAAATTGTGATATTATGTCTATTTTAATACTAAATTGATCATTTTATTTGATAAATTTTTTTTTGGAAATTTCCGGAAAAAATGCACATGTAAACTGCAAAAGTACCGCGCATCTGCAAACTGCTGAAATTGGACGAAATGGACAACGGCAATTGGAACACAATACTGGACAAAAATTCGGAGCCAAAAAAGTCCATAAATTTGGCCCAAAACTCAACAAAACTTCGCACTCTGCTGTTGACACTAAAATTATGGGCCAAAAGTAAAATTTTGGGAATTTTCAGAACACAAATGGCTTTTTTCAGAAAATTATATTTATTCCAACAAATTTGGCTTCTTCAACGGGGTCATTCTGACAATTATGGCCACAAAACTGCTTTTGCTCTACCCAAGGGCTTCGATAACTTTCTTGTTGGACAAATTCTTCCTGATCTATTCAACAAGGTTGGTTATTTTGACACGCAAATTTCTTAGCTGGATAACCCGATTGACTAAAAATAAATTTGAAATTTTTTTTGTATTTTTCTTTCTCTTTCTCTCCAATTTCAGACCCTTCCAAGTTCCTCTTCAGCTGGAAAGGGTGGTCAAAGGCCAGAAACCGAACCCATTCTTTCTGCAAAATCCATTGGAGCAACAGCTGCCCGTGTTTACGCCCGGATTCCCCGAGCAGAACGCCGCAA
This sequence comes from Rotylenchulus reniformis, assembly GCA_001026735.1. Taxonomy (NCBI): domain Eukaryota; kingdom Metazoa; phylum Nematoda; class Chromadorea; order Rhabditida; family Hoplolaimidae; genus Rotylenchulus; species Rotylenchulus reniformis. Next base: position 22,728 of record LDKF01000489.1, read on the forward strand.
GATTGTTGACCCATTCGAGTGCCCGCACAATGCGCGGGGAAATGCGCAAAGGCAAAAAATAAAAATAAAATAAACAAAATAGTTGACAACAAATAGTAAAGGAATAAATATATTTAGCACTGAACAAAATTCGATCGGTGGGGATTGACAAAATGGACTGGACATCCTTGGTTGACCGTGCTGAACCGTTTGTGGATAAGGTAAGCGCTAGATTGAAAATAAAAAATAATATATTTTTTGGTCAAATGCCTCACAGATTGTTTTGTTTTTTCTTGATGAATGATTTAGTCCTTTCATTGATGTAGATGTTGTGGCCAAATTTGAATTTCAGCCGATTTTAATCTAGGAGCCAAACATTTGCCAAACATGGAGGTCAGATATCGAAGTTTTTAATTATGTCGGAATAACAAATTATGTTGAAATTTAGACCCCAAAATTTTTTTGGATCTTATGTTATTGAGTTTATAATGCCAATTTGACTCCCACACAGAATCAGCTGAAATTAGGGATCGACGGCAACATAAATACTAGAGGTTGGACCGTTCGGCGTCCCGTTCGGCATCCCGTTCGCTATTTTTCGGGTTTCGGTATCGATATTGGTGCCGAAAAAATCCGGACCGAAGGATTTTTGATTTTTTTCAGTATTTTTATCGAATAGCCCCGACCGATGCCTTTTTCCGATCTAATAAAATAAATATTTTAGTTGAGCATAAGTGCAATTTCCTTTTCAGTTCGATCAGTTCATTCTGATCACTTGTTGGGCAGAAAGCCAAAAAGGAGCCGACGAATTTTGTCGTTTTGGGGACGGACGGATCCGATTGCAATTGGCCAATGACATTGATACCATTGGAACCTAAACACAGTTGTACCCGGAATTTTACCAGGAAACCTGCAGGTTTCCCGACAAAATGGTGGTGAATATGGAACGGTAAGACCGAAGCTCAAGATCGAGACTAATGAATATTTAATAAGGTCGATTTTTGCAAAATTTTCCACTTAAAAAATCGTTTCCGATGCCAAAATTTTTGTTTTTAAGCAATAGAAGATGAGGAACCTGAAGCCTGATTTTTTAACTCAAAGTATCAAGATCTATAAATGAAGTTGAAACAATTATGAACTATTTTTTCTTAGTTTGCTTAATTTTCTAGTCCATTAAACTTTTTATATATTCGAAAAATCTCCCCTAATTTTTCAGTGCAAAATATTGCAAATTATGGCTGGTTGGCTTAGCGATCAATGACACAGATCAGATCGATTGGCCATCGGTGTTGGCCAAGTTCGACGAGACCATCAAAAGGCATTACCTGAAGTACAATCCGCCGCCAGTGGAGCAGGACGAGGGGTCGAACCCGGAAAAGTTCGAGCAGTACAGGAACCCGGAGCTGTACGATGTCGAAGCCATGTTCCGGGGATTGATCTTTGATCTCAAATCTGTGATGGTGACGAGAAGAGAAATTGATGGATTGTGAAGAAATAATGGTCCATTAACTAATAAGCATAATAATGGTGGAAGACTAACCACAAGTGGGGAATATCGGGAATTTGGATGTCCGTTAACTTTGCTCATCGGTCTTTTTGGTACTTGTGCAGTTTACCCCCGTGCTGAGTCGTTTGCCAAAAAGTATCAAAATGGGCGTTTGCCAAAAAGTATCAATTTTTTAAACATCTTTATTAAAACTTTTTTGTTAGACCTTTTCGACAAAAGTATAAAAGGCAAAGTTGTGCAGAATTTTACGCTGATTCGAATGGTATATTTTGTTTTACGAAGTTCGGCCAAAAAGTTCGAAATATCCCCGAAATACCGAAAAATATGGTTTTTAAGGGATATTTCGAACTTTTTCTTAGAATTTCGAAAAAAATTTTTACACCATTCGAATCAGCGTAAAATTCTGCACAACTTTGCCTTTTATACTTTTTGTCTAACAATATAACAAAAAAGTTTTAATAAAGATGTTTAAAAAATTGATACTTTTTGGCAAACGACCTAGCACCTTTACCCCCCCCCTGGAAATTTTTTCCATTTAGTTTCTTTTAACATTTAACAAATTTAGAATTGATCCGGGATTTTCCATGTGCTGATTCGAACTAATACCAGATTTATCTTATGATTTCATCAATTCTTTGATTTTGAGGCATTTTAGTTATTTTTTGTATAGCAGTAAAAAGATTCCAAAAACATAGATTTGACGAAATCATATGACAAATCTGACATCAGCAGATTCAAACTCGGCGGATCTGAAAACCCCTGGAGCACATCTAAAATTGTTAAAAATGTTGAAAAAATCTCGGGAGGAGGGAGTTAACGGCAATCCTTAAGAATTGCGGTCCCGTGGAAAAAATGAAAAAATAAAATGACTGACTTGTGAGCTGAAAATTTACAACTTGGGGTTTTTGAGGTGCTGATTACGAATTTGAGCTCAGATTTTGTCCATGATGAATCAAATCTATGTTTTTCATCAAGTCTTGATTTTTCGCCAGTTATGCTTATTATTATTATGTAGATAATACATATTCAAACAATATTTTAGGAATAATTTATGCAATAAAAATGCGAAAATATTATTAATATACATAATTATGTAGAAAGTATGACCAATATTTCCATTGCACAGCGTTTTTTAATATGAAAATGGCAAAAATGAAAAATGGCGAAAAATCAAAAACGATGAAAAATCATGGATTTGATTAATCAAGGACAAAATCGGAGTTCAGAAGATTCGTAATCAGCATCCCAAAAAACCCTAGTGTGCAAATTTTCAGCCCCGGTTATGTATTTTTTTCACGGGACCGCAATTCTTTAGGATTGCCGGGTAAACTGCAAAAGTACCGTCTTATCTATTGTCAAATTTAATCATTTGTTAAATTGACTTTAAAAGTTTAAATTTCTCATACATCATTTTATTCATAAATGGAAAAATCACAAACCTTTATGCCAAAGATTCGCGCATAATTTACATTTTTAGCAAGTCTGGATAACAATACCCCAACCCGAAACTGCCAAACAGTTTCCTCCGGTGCTAAAACGTTAAAAAAGCCGCCAAATGCGATAGTCTGGCCGAAAGCTTCTTTTGGAGCTTGCTAGGCCAAAATTATAAAAGCAAAGCTGTGCAGAATTTTATGCTCTATCTTTGGTATTTTTATTTTTTCAAACCTCGGCAAAAAATTCGAAATATTCGAGAAAAACCCTGTTTTTTCGATAAAAAATAAAAAAATTTTCGAAAAAATAAAAATACCAGATGTAAGAGCATAAAATTCTACAGATTGGTTTTTTTTAAAAAAAAAGTTTTGATCAGATTGGAAGTCCTAGCACCGGCCCATCTAAATTTAGTTAAAAATTACACGGCAAATTTCTTTAATTATTAGTGAATTCGTCATTCAGGTGTTTTGTTGTTATTTCCCATTGTAGCATTTGGAGTTTAAACAGCGGGAGAAAGGAAGAGAGCGTCAGACGAAGGGAGAGAGATGAGAGAGTGGGATGAGCGGAACAACGATAACATCGAGAGGAAAGAGAAAGGAGGTGGAGACGAATCCTAGCGGATAGTACTAGTAAATTTTGCACAAAATGCAACGACCGAACAAAGTCTTCGGTTTAAACCCAAGTATATAAGGTACTTGGCATTCCTGACCAGGCCTTTCCTGTGTCGGGTACAAAACACTTTTTGGAATTGGCCAACGGGGTAATCCGGAGGCCTCAAAATCTATTGAACCTTTGTTACAATTACAATGTCTGTTTCAAAGCGACGAAGGACTATGTATGTTGAACAATTTTTTCATTTTGTTACTTGTTAAGTTTACCCACCCCCCTGGCCAAAAAAACTTTTTTTCTGACATAATTAAAAATTCGAAAAGCGATCCCGAGCTTTTCTTATATGCTGAGCTTGAATCTGGCGTCAGTTTTGTCATATCTCATACGCGAAATCGATTATTTTTCATCAATGTTTTTTGGTCAAATAACTATTTTTGCAGATACAAGTTCCGTTTCGAACTTTTTAACAATTTTATAAAAATTACACCATTTACTCTATTTCTTTCATTTCTGGTCCCACACCCGCGAGATTTATCCGTGCCAATGAACTTTTTTGTTCCAATAAAAATATCTAATTTTATTATTCAATAAATTTTAAAGCCTCCGGATAACCCCGTTGGCCAATTCCAAAAAGTGTTTTGTACCCGACACAGGAAAAGCCTGGTCAGGAAGGCCAAGTACCTTATATACTTGGGTTTAAACTNAACAATGCAGGTTCACTGATGATGAGGACGCAGGTTCAATTCCTCACCACCTTTATATTCTAAAATCCTAACTTTCAATCTTTTTTTCATTCATTTTTTGTTTATTTTAATTTTTTCGAATAAAAAAATACATTACAAACAACAAAAGCCATCAAAAAACAAAATTTTTCTTTAGAAATGATGACAAATTCTTAATTTTCGAATAAAAATTTCAGAAATGGACATAAAAATTGATCAATTTTTTAATAGAAAAATGGTCTTAAATTTTAAAAATTTCTCCGGCGGCCCCTAGCGGGACCGCCGCTACCTCGCACAGTGAATTTCTTCAAAAATTTCATTTAAAAATGACCGATTTTCTTAAGGAAAAATGGTCTAATTTTCAAAATTTTTCCGGCGGCCCCTATCGGGACCGCCGCCAACTCCCCACGGTGAAATTTCCTCAAACAAAAAATGATGATGAAAAAAATTCAAAATTTGACTTTCATGAAATTTGAGTGATGAAGATAATGAAGCCTATTTCGGAATGCAACATTAATGAAATGCGTTGAATTTTTGAAAAAAAATTTCTAGAAAAACTGGATTTTTGGCCATCCCCGAAAAGTCGGGGATTTTTTTCGAACATATCGATTTTTTTCACCCAAATTTTTTCGAACATATCGAAAAATAGGTTTGTCGCGAAAATTTCGAACTTTTTGGTCGAACTGTTCGAAAGAATAAAAATATCAGAAGATAGAGCATAAAATTTTGCGCAACTTTGCTTTTTACACTTTCGGCCTAGCAAGCTTAATAAGAAGCTTTCGGCCAGACTGGCCACATTGGCCACTTTTTTGACTACCCAGCACCATTCACAAATTAGTTCACTCACCCACAATCAATGGTGCCAATTTTTTAGTTGAACACAAATTATTTGGGGAACAGCAACAGACAAAATTAATTCCATTCAAATTTCTAAATCCAGACACACGATCCTCTGCTGGACGATCGGACATGTGTTTTGGGGAGGGATTTGTGGCGGGGATTAATGGTTTTCACCCTCTACCCATCCCAGATCCATTGAGGGACATTAAAAAATTATTAAAAAATGTACAAATTTGATTCTTTGATATCAAAACAAATATAGGTAGGTTTTTAGAAGCCAAAACCATTTCCTGAGCTAGACAATCTCGATCAACAATTCCTCGAAGATCGACCTTTTAGAACGATCCCTTCAGTATAATTGGGGAATTTGTTAACTAACATGCATTTTCTCCAAATTTATCCATAAATGAAAATCCAAATTTGCATGAAATCGCCGATTTCTCGACTTCCAACCTTGTTCATAGGTGGAACAAGTTTTCTTGTCCCTGCTCCTCCTCCCATCAGTCTCAGTTGGTCTTCGTCCTTTCTCAATTATTTCCATTATTATTGTTCTTCCTTCTTCTCCAATTAACTTTGGGCTTTCAAGCCCCTCACCCCCCCCCCCCCCCCCCCCAATGTCATTAAGTGACTTCCTTCCTCGATCCGGTCCGACGGTTGTGCTTCAGACAGCGGAACTCCGATCGGCTGATCCGCTTTTCCACGAGATTTTTTTTAGATCTTATTATTGCGTCTATTTGGATCTTTAAGCTAGCCTAACAATTATAACCCTAACATTTAATCCGAACCATTCTATTCTCGTAATGCTTTAAATTTTGTTTTCAGAAGTTCAAATTATAAAGAAAATTGGAATTGGTAAAGCAGAGATTGGACTCTGCCTGGTCGGAAATTCGGAATAGGCCGAAATTCGTACAAAGATTTTCTCTAATCGATTGAACAATGTACCTATTCATAAAAATCGAATTATAATTTGATAAATTTTGCCAATTTTTTACAACGATAAAAAACTAACAATCCGAATTCAACTTCCATTTATCCTTTCAAAAGTTCAGACTTTGTTGAGAAAATTTCAATTCATCAAAAAATGGAATAAGTACAGCTTGTGCGAATTTTATATCGGGGTTCTAGGCTGCATACAACCTTGAGTACATGGAAATGAGGATATTCATTAAAAAATTTGGACGAACCTTTTATATAATTTTGAGTAACTTCACTTTTCTTCCCTCTCATAACTCACCAAAAAACTTTGGTTAAGCATGATTATTGCATAAATAAATGCCCCGATCTCAACATAGATGCCCACTTAGGAACGATTAACCAAAAATATGTACAAATGCTCTCCACAGTCATGCGGAATTGGAATTTTTGCTTTTATATTTTCATCATCGACGAGTGGAAAGTTGCTGGACAACCGCCACAGCAAAATTCATAACACAATGCCATTCTCCCCTAACCTATATGAAAGAGGAGAGAGATCAGGTACATAGACATAGAACACGATCCGATGGATGGGGATCTATGAATGGACGACTGAAAGTAAGTAATGGAGGTGAAAAAGAAAGAAGAGGAGGGAAAAGAGGAGGAAGAGGAAGGAGAAGAGGAAGAGTTGGAAGTGGAGGTGGACATTGCACCTCTACCTATATCTACTATGTTTTCGGGGGTGGTGACAGGCTCCATTATTCCCTCCACCGATCGGTGGAATTATTGACGGTCGCGCGTGAAAATTGCCGGCTTCACCCCCTCCCCCCACCAACAACATCCAAATCCAGGCTCAGACTCGGATGGATGGAAGGTCCTGTTCTGTTGGCTGGTGGTGGACTCGGAAATTGATTCTTCCGCCGAAGGACGACAATGATGAAGATGAGGAGGAAGGAAGAAGATGAAGGTGGAAGTGGAATGGTACCAGTCACGACGGCGGAAGAGCCGACGATCATCTTCCATCCTTTCCTTCCGCCTTCCGAACCCCTCTCCAATTCGGAAGACGAACTNGGCCAGTTCGTGGCGAAGGGCGGATAGTGAGAAATGTCAATCAAAAACCAATACATTATCCTAATTTCCTTAGGCAATTTCTTTTTGAAATTTTTACAATAAAAATAGGGTAATTATTATTTTTTGAATAATTTGGACCCCTTAACAATATCATTAAAAAATAAAAATGGACCATAAATTGAACTCTTAACAATACTATTGGACCCCTAAACTGGAATAGTCTCTCGATAAAAATATATTTCTCTGAAATGCTCACAGTAATTTTATTTTTTAAGTTTTATTTGACATTTCTCATTATCCGCCCTTCGCCACGAACTGGCCCGCCACGAACCGGCCTCGCCACGAACCGGCCCGCCACCAACCGTCCTGTTCCGGCAAATATTTTGTTGTAAAACCTGAAAATAATTTCAAATTTTCAAAATTTAAGGTCTTATCCCAATAGGTATGAGGTATGTACTAAATAGGTCTGTAATACCCTCCCAAAAATACGCATTCGATTAAGTTTTGGTCGTAAAATCCGTCCTATTCTCGTCATCGCCATTATTGGGGCTGGGTTGGTTATAACCAGTTGACCTTTTTGGGCTAATAAAAAGATAAAAAAAAAGGTAGATAAAAATTTTCCTTGGATATAGAGACAAAATCCCAAACTTAATGATGATAGTCCAAGACACCGAAAATGCAACAATCCACATCTGTCTTTGTTCTCCCGATCGAAAATCGGCCCAGAATGTCATAATTATGTCATTGTTAGCCACATACCTAATTAGCCTCGCGTCCGCCATTTCCCATTAATTGGCCTTTCGACTCCTTCCGTTTGTGTTTCATGATATAATTTCCATTGTAAAGTCCACAATTCCATTGTAAGAATCAAATTCTACTTTAGAGAAAGAACTGCACAATTTGAAAAAGCTCCATTTTTGTCAAAGGCACGAAAAATCAGTTTTTACTTCGATCAGTTAGGCCTTATGGCCGAGATACAAAAAAAAAGAATCCGGTTTCCAACCTCTCTAGTGACAAATCTCGGATCTTTGTACTATTATTATTGGTGTTTGGTTCTGATCAAATTCGGATTATCTATGGCTTTAACAATTTTTGATCGCATCCTATTCAGGATAATCCACAACTCAACAAAAGGTTTTGGTTTTGGATCGGCTGAATGATCATCCCGGATGCATCATTGGTGCCCAAATCGTCCATAAACCGCCGATGGTTTGGCTGATCAAAACTGATCAAAGTCAACCATAATTCTCTAAAAAATGCCGTGGCCCCTTCTATTTTTGCTGCTTTTCGATTTTGCCCAATGCCAACAAGTTGAGCCCATCCTCGGAAATCGTGTCAAAAGTCCCATTTTTGCATTTTTAAACTTTTATTTGGAATTTTTGATTTGTTTTCAGTAAGCACAGAGTGTGCCCCAGAACAAATCACCCTGCACATCCATTTCAACGAACAATATTTGCCGAGTGCACGGTTCACCGATTGGATTATCGTAATGTTTTTTAAACTTGGATTTTTGTAACCGATGGTCTAAAAGTTTTTATTGTCATTAAAAGGACCTTGTTCATTCAAATTCGCTTAAAATTCGATATAATCGGTTAATTTCCCAATTAGGTGGGTACCACAATGCGTCCGGAATGCCGCTTGAAGGGAAACGGCGAACTGCGCTACATTGTGCAGATTGCGGTTCTGAAGGACCCATGCGCAACCCAAATGCTGGGACCGGGTGAGAAAGTCGATAATTGATCAACTTCAACTACGGTCAATGATCAGAGAGCAAGGGTCAATTGATCAATGATTAAATCTCAAGATCAATAAGTGGATAGATGACTTGCTTAAAGATGAATAATCAGATCATGGATCATCATCATCAAAAACGATCGGTCAATAATTGATATTTTTCAGGTGTGTTCCAAAACACGCTCAGGATAGCTAGCTTCCCCGGATTACTCCTCTCCGACGATCTCAACTTTGAATTTGTATGTAAATAATAATTAGCAACAAATTAATAAAAAAAAATTTTATTAAAGAAATGTGTCTATGGATCCCCCGAAGTTGTGGAGCTGAGGTTGCCCCAGGCCAATCGAGTTGGTTCTGAAATTGTGCCAATGAGGTAGAAAATCAGTAAAAAATAATAATTTTTTAATTTTATAATTGTGGTTTTGCTGTTATTTTATGAGTATTTTTTTTTAATTTTTTAGGCCAACAACCACCACTTCTGCTACAAGCACAGCCGCCAACAACTTTCTGATCACCGGCATGGGTCACAACGTGGCACCGCCCTTCACCTCATCGGTTGCCGGCACGGACCTGCAACTTCAGCAGAACAACAACAAATTTGTGATTGGAACCCGAAGGACCAGTGATGATGACGATGATGACAACGATGGACAAACGATGATAAGCCGAGCTCAGGAGAAGCCACGGGGAATGATCGGGATCACGACGGTAAGTTGCGACGGAAATAATTTGAAAATTTCACAAAATTCTCGCTATTAAAGCAACTTTTGCATTTCCACAGGATCGCAACAGCCAGCATGAACGGGACGAGAATAGCTTGGGGACCACCATCAGCAACGACGACTTTGATGTGAGCGGCCAATGGGAGGAACGGCGCAACTCGCTCTCCTCCAACGTTGTGGTTGTGATGGTAAGAGGCCTTATCTGTCCTGACGATTGATTATGATTAGGCCAGGGGCATTGATCATATCAGTGCCATTTTTGCATCAAAGCATACACCGAATCCGTAACAAAATCCAATTGAGCCCATTTTTAAGATGAAAGGAAGAGAAAATGACTAATCCCCATTTAGCAGAGCAGTGTTTGGCCAAGCTAAATCTTATATTACATAGTAGAATTTCACACGAAATTAGGATCAGAAAAAAATCACACATTATGTAAAACTTTCATCAAAAGACTTTGAAAATCAGAAAAGGGACAGCCCCATATTTAATGATAGAAAAGGGATAGGACCACATTTAATGATATTTGTTTTGAAATCCTGACTTATAGCCAACTGTGAACAGTTAATCTGTCCAGAACAGAATCCACCAGCAAATGATCAGGCGATTAACTGATCAGTAACAGGACTTTGAACATAAACTATGCAATTCCATAAGTGATCATGATTAATCTCATTCTCAGACCTAAATTCGCGAAATTGAACAATACATTGTGATCAGTGATCAATTAAACTGATCAGACTATCGTCTGATCCCCTCTCCCCAAAAGGGTGCCCTTCTGGGTCTGTTCCTGCTCGGCTGCGTGTCCATGGCTTTCGTCTACAGTATCAAACAGTATCGGGCCACCCGACGATCCTCACCATTTGCCCATCTCGACTCCCGAACTTCCCCCGGAAATTCCTCAATTTCGCCAGGCAAGGAAAAAGATTTTTTTATAAAATTCCCGAAATTTAGGCTCTGATGAGGGTAGGGAATGGAGGAACAGCAATTCCACAGAGGTGGTGCAAAACCAAGGAATCCGAGCTGGAATGGAAAGGTATAAATTCCGAATTTTCAGTATCAAAATAAGTAGGTCGAGGTTGAAAAATCTGAGAATATTTCATTTTTTGCCCTCAATTTTCCAGCAATTCCTACCAGCATCACGAGGAGTTAGACCTGGATCCGGCGGTTCCTGCTCCGACAGTTCCTCTACACGCAAAACATCCCAAAAATGGTGGTGGTCCTTTTTCCTCAGTGAGCAGCGGAAATTCAGGTTAAGTTTTAAAGTATTTTTTGTTGATTTTTCCAAAAAAATTTCAGTTATCGAAATGCCACCAAAAAATTCGTCGGTAAAAGCATTTGGCACGGAAGCAAATTGCCATTTGGTGGTGCCAAAAATGAGAAGTTGTCAGGGACGAAGAGGAGGGCCCGAAGAGGCTAGGAGGTAAATTTTGGGAAAATTTTCGAAGGATTTTTTTACCACCCTAAATAGCTTTTTTCTACTTGGTAGGTTAGCATTGTTGGATATATAATATAATTTAGCTATTGTAGGCTTTTGATACTGAACTCTGAAAACATTCCTGAACCTTATTTTTTAACAGGTTTCAAGGGATTTTTTTCTTAAATTTGGACCAAAATTTAGACCTATTTTTTTTACAATTTTGCTGCCTTTTAAGCGATAATGAAGCCATCCGGGAGGACTTCAACACTGCCGCCTGTCGGTCCATCACAGAAATTTACCGATCGGCAGAGGTGAAGCTGAAGAGCATGATGCAAGAGACGGAGACGGCTAATGGCAACGGAGGGGCCGAAGGTTCGGGTTTTTTTTCGGAAAAACAAAGTGCTTAAATTTTTCTATAAAATTTTGTCTGTTTTTAGGCGGATATTCCACCCTCAAAAAATTGCCAACTAGCAATGAGCGGGAGGCGGCGTTGGTCAGTTGTGTCAACCAAATCAGAGGTATTATCGGATCCAAAAAGGATTGGATTTTGTGTTTTTGATTTGAAGATCAGAAAGTTTTGAAACGATTGATCTCTACATAGATGCAAATAGGGCTTTTTCTCTGTACATTTTTTCTGATATTTTGAAAATAATGAGAAACATTGACTAGAACATCAAACAATTGCTTAAAATCGCTTTAAATTTTAGCAATTTCCAAACTTTGATTGGCTGTTATTTATACGCAATCTTATAAAAATGCATTTAAGGGTATGGCACGCGAAAACTGACGGAACAGGAGATCCTACGGTGGCGTCAGCTGATCAGAAATGATGCAAACTTTCAGGTAAAAAACAACAAAACTGTATTTAGATTTAAAATATTGGGTTATTTGGTAGAATAAATTTAAAAAAATTAACCAAGATACTGTAGATTGTAAAATTCAAGAAATTATGGTTCACAAACGATAAAGTTGAATTTGCATGCTAGAGAGGGTTTTTTTCAGAAAAAGAAATACTAATGAATTTTGGTAAAATAGACCAATTCGATGGGATTAGTCTCATTTTGCAGCTAATTTTTTGCTCTTTTGGTACTAAATTCATTTCTCTCACTCTGAGCCGAATTTTTTCGGCTGAGCCTAAAAATGCCGGGTCCGCAAATGTCAGCACATCGTATAAATAAATTATAAAATATTTAAAAATTCATCAGAACCGCGTGTTCGACTCTGCTTCTGAAGAGGATCTGTTGAAGATCGTCGATCTGCCACAGTACCGGACATTGTTCACCAAAGTGAAATGGGCTCAGATCATGCGATGCATCGCGGAACACATTCTGGGCATCGAGGAGGTATATATTCGTTGTCAAAAAATGTTTAAATTTTTAAAATAAATTATGAAGCGAAAAAGAAAAAAAAATAGCACACACAAAATTTCTTTTCAAAATATAATTTGAAAAAGCTGATACATTTCTTTGGCAATGATGAATGTAATGGCTGAATTTTCTATAAAGGTGCCAATGACATTTGCACGCCGTTCGGGATAACTCGATTCAAGCACAACTTAAATAATTGGTTATGAAAATCGAGCAAAAATAGCCACAAGAGAGCTTAAAACATTTAAATGGCCCATTATGAACAACTATAACCAAAATAAGGTCACTTTTTGAATTTCGGCCTAT
>LDKF01000489.1:44942-57192 GCA_001026735.1 Rotylenchulus reniformis
GGGGGGATTTTGACTGTTTTTGGGTGTGGGGGGATTTTGACCAATTTTCCATTTGGGGGGATTTTGACTTGTGGGGATTTAGAATGGACCCCGCATGGACAGCAAAAACGAAATTTTAGCGGCAAAAAAGACATATGATCCCACAGAACGCCAAGTGCGCCAAAAATTTAAAACTGATGCATTAACGACCAATCCTATTGAAAAAGCATTGCGAAAGTCGATCAGGCCTATTTACTCGCAGATCCGACAATTTTTTAATTCAGCCTAGAATATTTTTAATTATGCCCTGAAATTTATTGCTTAGGAACCAGAATGTTGTGAAATGGTAAATAAATGGAGATAATGGTAGCGCAATTTTTCTGTTCTTTTTATGTCTTTCTTTTTTTCTTCCGCAAATATTTCGTTATTATTTGTTTCATTTTATTTAAATAATAAATTATTTTATTCATTTTTTTTTTTGCTTTTTGATCGTAAAAAAAGTCAAAAAAGAATATCATTTTCCGATGAGGGGATTTGAACCCGCTATCGACCACCACGAAGTTGAGAGCAATACCGTAAGCCACAATCACAATCGATAATGCACTCCCCAAACCCAAACCTCTTTATGTTTAGTGAACAATTGAAGCAAAAGATCGTTTGTTCATCCTGTTTGAATCACTTTTGGCGATGTATTTACGCCAAATCTTTTTTTTAATTTCTTTTTTGGTCTGTCTTTCAATTCATTTTAATCAACATTTTGTTGTTATCACACAAATAACAATGTATTTGTTGATCGTTGGAGTTTAAATATGATCAATTCTCAATTCTGATCAACTTTCTTCTGATCACTGATCAGTTTGCCTCACTGGTATCGTGCCGAGTTGGCATCGTTGGCGCCTATGATGCGCGACTTTTCGGTGAAGAAGAAGTCGGATGTGTCCCGGACGGGCCCCGAATTGTAAGAGTAGCCACCATGCTGGTTCTCGTGCCGGTGGATCAGCTTGGTTGCGGCCATTATCACAACCTGTGGCAAAATTCATACATGAAAATGAACAGGATAGATTAGATGAGGCCAACAATATTGATAAAACTGGAAATTGGATGATCAGAATTTCTATAATCCCCGCTAATGAACTCTTAAAATTTAAAACTCCTTTTTATAATGTCTCAAGCTATTTCAAAAGTTCAATGATTTCTGATTGCATTTTGATCTTTGAGAAGGAAAAAGCTCGAACAAAGAAATCGGCATTTTAAATTTCAATTTGGAAGCTTTTTAATTTTTTTGATTCTAAATTTTATTCTTATTATATGGGACATGTGCTTGACTATCTAGGGTTTTCTGGGATATTCCAAGCTTTTCGGTGCTTAAACATTATTTTTTGGAATCCATTAGCAGCCTCATCAGTCAGTCGCAGATTTAAAAAAAATTCCGTGGCATGATTTTTGGGCGGTTCTCTGGTGGGGAATAATTCTTTGTGAATCCGGTGATTCCTACCACGATAGTTTTATGTAATGTAATAGTCTAAATCTGGATTCCTACCGCGATGGCGAGCAGTATGGCGACGGTCAGTGTGAGCCAGAATGCGGACCACACTTTGCGAATTTCTCCGATTCCGGCACTTTCGTTCCGCGGTATTACTGTAGCTTCGCTGGTGTCAGCTACAGTAGGGTCCACAAGTTCGTCGGTATAAGGTGTCGATACTGTAGTGACATTTGTTGTGCCGTCCAAAATTCCACCAGCACCAGTTGTTTCAAGCGATTCTGAATAATGAAAGCTGAAATTACTAGTCCAAGTTTTTATAAGGACTAAACAATGTTCGGTAAAAAATATTTTAATTTAAAATTCGATGCAAAAAAACCAACCTCGAAAAATTCGATTAGATATTTGAGTTTTGTCCAGCTTTTTGATCTTTCGTTTTTTGTTGCGACAAAATCTGCTACTCATCTTGTTTTCCGCGATATTATTTTAAGGCTCTTTAGAATAATTATTTAGCCCTTTTAGAAAGTTTATGAATCGAAAAAGGCAAGACCGATAACCTATGGGTTGTAAATCGGTTAATATTTTGGAATTATATAAATCAAGCTAAATGATAAGTTTCAAAAAGGAAAAGCCAATTATTAAGGCTCTATCTCTTTCCGTTCCTTTAAGGGATCCTCTAAAAGATCTATTATTCGATCTCTTCACCTGTCGTCGATGTTGAAGTGCCGTCCATGGTGTCGCTAATCGTTGTATCGTTATGATCAAATGGTGTGTCCAACATTTCCAAAGGTGGCGGAAGAGCGGAAAGAATGGGGAAACGACGACCAACACCGTTCTGATTCTGATTCTTCTGGTTCTGTTCTGGTTCCAGATCCTGTGCCTTTTCCAGAACATTCTGATCCTCCCCCTGCTCCTTCGGCTCGAATACGTATTGCCAACTCTGTTCCTCCTCCCCGGCTTTTTCAGCTGCTTTGCTGGCATTTCTTTCCACTTCGGGCATCTCGCGCAGCCAAAAATTGAGACCGGCCAGGTCCTAAAATATGGCATATAAGAATCAGAAAAAGCAGAATCAGAACCAAAAAATAGTTAATACAGCAGAAAAAACTTTAATGACCCAAACCCTTATACAACCTGATATCCGTCCACGTTGTGGGGCCAATCCGACAATGTGCCATTTTCGCTGACATTGTATGTGATGCGGAAATAGTTGCGTCCATTCCAGTTTTGGGGTTTCCAGGCTAAAAATTTTCAAAAAAAATTTCTTTGAAAATTTTAAATTCTACTAGGGTCCGGAGCTTTTCCGCGCACAAAGTTCTTGATCATACGAGGATAGTACTTGTCCATCAGCTGCACATCGGTCCGATTCATAACGATCGGGTGGAGGCCGATGAAGAAGTACCTATGGATAACAAGGCCATCATCTTGGTTAGGGTCAAAGTACAATATTCTAAGCAGATATCTCAAGGGTCTTTCCAAAATGAGTTTCAGTCGAGATTCTCGTCAAGATTTTGATTAAGTTCATTCTAAATACAAGGCACAAAATGTATATCTGGGATTTGACCATTTGATGCATTAACTTCTTACAGTATACCAATTATACTGTACGGTAATACATCACAGTTTGCTCACATGTCATTGGCGTGATTGGAGTAATTGGTCAGCTCGAACTCGCCCACATAGCTCTGTCCGCCCTTGCGCGTGTTCACCAGCGCGGTCAGGAATGCTTCGGCGTGCATGGACTCATAGGACACGCGCATGTTTACTTAAATTTTTTGAATTTATTTTTGCATCGAACCCTCTTAGGCAAGATCAAATTGACATTGGGTACGAGTGCTAACAACAAAATCATGACATTCACGGTATTTATTCATTAGCTTATCTNATCACCAACATGTGACGAGCCTGCAAAAAACAGGAAAATTCTTAAACAAATTTTCCAACAATTTTAGGGTTTTCCAAGTGACAACCACCACCAATTTGAAGAGAACTGAGCCATTTTTAGCAATATTTCTGTTCCATTTTTTTGTTAACTAATGCTATCAATTTTGGTAATGTTTAATGGGATTTATCATCATATAACCCAGGGCATAAAAATGGTTGTAACTCGGTCACAACCTAGAAAAACAAGCTTGGTGTCAAAAAATAGGTCTAAAAGTCTGTTAGAAAAATAAAAAAGATCATCTGGGTTGGCCAAGTGGAAGCAAAGTTATGGCCAAATATTTGACCAGTACTAGGACTTATGGCCAAAGATATGGCCATAACTTTTGATTAACTTGGCCGACCTGGATGATCCTTTATGCAAGTTTGTAGCAGACACTTAAACCAATTATTTGACACCAATTCGTTTCTCTAATTTAGATTTGAATCGAGTTACAACCATTCTTCCACCCTGGGGACTCTAACGTGGGGACTCTAATGACCCGGTTCGTAATATTGACTATTTTGGAGGGTTGTTATATCATCAACTATTTTCCGGGTCAAAAGATTAAATTTCTTTTAGGCCTAAGTCTATGTTTGTACTCATGTTTTGGCCCTTATAAGATTATACCTCAGCCTAAGTTTCTAAATCACATTGCAACCATTTTTAGGGGAGTTTAGAGTTAGAGATAGAATTCACCCTGGTCATCAGAGAAGAGTGATGCATTATAGCGTTGCATGCAATGGGCAAAAGCGGCCAGGCTAAAGTAGCCAAAGGGCACCATTGCCTTGTGGCAGTCTTTGACCAATCGAAAGACAGTTTTGGTCTTTCGGGTGAGCGGGTCAAACTCCTGGGCCATCACGGTCCACAGCAAGCGGTGGGCCTTAAACGGTCGTGTGCAATGGGGTTTTATTTTTTTTTATATTTTTTGATAATATTTAGGTTCGTTCTAAACCGGCCAATGTAGGGAAAAATTTGTTCAGGAATTTTTTTTATCTATGCAAAAGTATTCTCGTTTCTCGACTTCTTTAGCTTGATTTTTTCAAAAGCTTTGAGAAGTACTATTTTCCTGGAATTTCAAAAAGGAAAATTCAAAATTTAAAGAGATCAAAATTTTCTTTTTATAATTTTAATAAGTTAAGAAAAAGTTTTATGTTTAACTCCTTTTCGAAATCACTCAATTGACGGTTTTAGAAAAAAAATCATATTGTTTTCAATATGGTATTCGTATTCCAATAATCCAGGGGAAACAGGTAGAAAGTATGAATTTTTTAAATGAAAAATCCATAATTTCTAGGCTTAATCCCGTTGACTTTGAAAATTTACAAAACATATTTTGGCCACATTCAAACGAATATGTAATGACCATTAGCAGAGGAGCAAAGATTTGCAAAGCAAAGGAAAAGCCAAGAGAAGTAAAAGAAGCGTATTCTCTAAAATAAAATAAGGTCTTATTTTTACAAACCCCCCTCCCAAAGGAAGTCTTATTTTAAAGGGAGGTCTGGTCTTATTTTGGAGAGAATACGGTAATCCCATTTTAAATTTTAAAATGTATAATAAGAGTAGGTAAGCAAAGCATAAGCATCTGTGATTTGCAAAGGATTAATCATCAGCAAGCAGAAAGTATGGAAAGTACTTGAGTAAAAGTACTTAACTGGTCAGATACGTTAGCTTACCCTCATGTTAACCCCAAATCCACAGTACCACTCTCCCCATAATAATCCCATCTACAGTATTGATCTTCAGAATAATCCCATGATCTCAAGAGATACAGTACCCACCCTCGGTGAGAAATGTGTCGTTGTACCGGTCCTCACAGTGCTTGAATGCTTGCAGGGTGGTAAAGCCAAATGGGACCAGTGCCTGGATGCAATGTTGGCCCAATTTGGCACTTTTGTCCGTGTACTCCTTGTTGTTGGCGGGCCCCTCATACTCGTGCTTGGTGGTCACGTAAATCAGGGGTCGGGCCTATGCAAAAATAAAAATAAATAAAAAAAGCAATCCAATTTTTCCCCCTGATAATGACCACCAAGTACAGTACAATATATAGCAATTAGCAAGGATTAAGATCAAGGCAACAGGGTAATAAGCAAAGCAGGATAAACTATGAATAAGATAGGTATGGCCAAAGGTTGGGACTAGGGTCAAAATTTTTAACTATTGGCCACAAATAAAACAGAATTGCAGAAAAAACTAAGACCATGATAAAGTGGAAGTTTCATCAACTAAATTTTTCTGGAACTTCGTCAGTGAAAATTGGAACTTTCGTCAATTTTCTTAAAAATTATTTTAAAAAATCACTGACGCCGTCACTGACAAAAATTCCACTGATGAAAGTCCATGGAGCACAAAAAATAAGGATCTAGAATAAAGACTTGAACTAAGCCCATCTAGTTGGAACAGCTAACTCAACAGATTTCGCTGTAATTAAAATACTTTCCTGCATTATATGTACCGTATATACTGTTTTAATTAACCATGGTTAATAATTTTTCAACCATTTTTTAGGTGGTTAATTATTACAGGGTCGTTAAATATTACAGGTTGGTTAATTAAAACAGTATTTACGGTAGTTCCATTGATTCATCCAATTTTTGGCAGTTGCCTTGGTGAAATGTTGAACAGAAGGGGAATGCTTGGCACATTCTCCGGCCAAATTTAAATTTTACTTGGTGGTCATTTTCAGAATTGGCTAATCAAAAAATTGTAAAATGGCAAAATAAAAAATACACCCATAATGGTTTACGGAATAGTAGCATAGGTATGTACATTTGTTAATTCACCAAAAAATCTAAATTTAATTTTGCCGAAAATATCTTAAAATTTTCAAAATCATTCTTTAGAAAATCCCCACATTTCCTAAGAAAGTAAACGAAAACTCGCCGATCTAAGCACTCGATTTCAGCTAGTTGTGCCAGTTTTATTCGTCAAAACTCTGGTTGTTCGATTCTCTTTTTGCCCCATTTTTGGGGATATGGATATTGGTCATTTTTTCTCTTTTTGCCCTTTTGCTGCTTATATATTGAATCAGAAATGTCGAAAAAATCTATCAAAAAGGTTGAAAAAGTGGAAATGTTTAATGAAAATAAATTTTAAACTCTTGATAAACAGGATCCTTAGGTGTTTCATGAAAATTTGGTGGGAAGTTCCAGCTGTGTTTTTTGCTGTAAAGTAACCTTCCAAAACTTTAGTAGAGCGGCATAGTTCCGCGCCGGCAACAGTTCCGCGTCCGTCTCGGGCCCTGAGAACAACAGATGTTCCTGCTCCTCGATGGCCTCCTGTTGGCGCAACAGTTCCAACGCGTCCACCCTGCGCAGACACTCGACCTTGAACTTGTCTGATCGTCTGCCACTACTCTGGTTACTATGGCCGGTGCACTAATAAGGGGTTTGGACAGATATAATTTAAAATTATAATCGTCTAAAATTTTTTGATCAGTTTTTGACAGAAAGATCACTCAAAAATGGGAATTCAGAATTCATGTTCGAAAAATTCTCGCCGGATCCAACAGCTCTTTTTGAAGATATAACTACAGTGATTCTATAATTTCGATTTTTAGGCAATTTTCTGAATAAATATAGTCAATAATATTTATTTACATTGAATCGTTCCAGCAACGCATAGCTCGGCAACAAATTGGTGTTGTTGGTGAAGAAGGGCACTCCAGAGCTAAAATGATCGATCAATGATTGATCAATCATCGATCAACTTATTGATTGATTTAATTGCCTGATAACGGCTTGCTGGAAGTGATCTTTGGACACGGCAGGACTCGTGCAAAGGTACGCGACGGCACTTCCTCCGGCGCTATTTCCCATTACTAAAAGATTTCCGAACATTTAGAGCGAAAACAAATTTTGGCCAAAAATAATTGCCAAATAATTTGGGCTTGTGGAATCCATCCAGTTCCAGAAATAAAATTCGATACCAACAAAAATATTGAATGTTTTCAATTTTGCCTACTTTGAAAATCAACTTTTAACTATTGCAAATAATCTGGCCCCGAATTATCCCTATGACCAAGCTTGCGCACCTGTGATCCGCTCTGGATCACCTCCAAATGCCCGCGCCTCACGTTTAGCCCATTCGAGCGCAAAAATGATGTCTAAAAGGAAACATTTTCTAATTTTAATCCATCGTACATTGTAGATACTTTAATTCATCTCCTTCTTCAAATATTCAAAAAAAATTCAAATTTTCAATTTTTAATCCACCGTGCATTCCGAGGTTCCGCTTCACCGCGCGGTCGTTGCCCAAGTCCAGGTAACCGAACACGCCGAGCCGGAATGCCGGGACCATGAACACAATGCCGTCCGAGGCGTACTTTTGCACAATTTGCGTGTCGTTGAACATTGTGGCCGAATCGTACACGAAACCGCCCCCGTGGATGTAGAAAAGCACGGGGCAAGGCTTTCCGGACTGGAAAAACGTAATTAAAACAGCGAAAAAACTGAACAAAAAAATGAAAAATCTGTATGGTCTTACAAAAGCCGAATATAGACCATTTTAGAACCATTTTTCTGCTAGAAATAAGGCATAGTTTAAGTTAGAGAAAAATACTAGTATACAGTAAGTTGTAGTTTTTTCTCTAAGAAGCTAGCAAGATTATTAAAATTAAATCTCCTAAAAAGACACAACCATCTAAATGTTTTAAAATGAATAATTAATGGAAAATTTGACGAACAAACTCTATTAGTAATATAGAGTAATCCCCGAGTCCAGAGCTACAGTAACGTTGGGTTTTTCAACATAGCATCCAGATTAAAGTAAAAAGATTGTTGCAAATGTTAAAAAATGGCCTATGTAAGCTTACCATGATATTTTGGTTGACAATAAAAAAACTGACCAAGCATTTCGGATCCGTGAACACATTCATGTAGATGCAATCCTCAGAAATGTAATGTTGCGGAGAGCGGGTTCGGGTTGTGTTCTTGAAATTCAGGAGGGGGTTAGTTTTTGAAAAAAAAATCAAANTCCAGGCTAAAAAATTTTCATTTTTTTTTTGAAATTTTTAAATTTCTACTAGGGTCCGGAGCCTTTCCGCGCACAAAGTTCTTGATCATCTGAGGATAGTACTTGTCCATCAGCTGCACATCAGTTCGATTCATAATGATTGGGTGAAGGCCGATGAAGAAGTACCTATGGTTAACAAGACTATCATCTTGGTTAGGGTCAAAGTACAATATTTATAACAGAAAATTAAGAAGGCCCGGACGACCCGATATCTCAAAGGGTCTTTCAAAACGAGTTCCAGTCGAGATTCTCGTCAAAATTTATTCTATATAAAAGACCACCTCCCTGTATATCTGGGATTTGACGATTTGATACATTAAGTTCTTACAGTATACCACTGTACAATAAGGTTGTACGACATTTGCGGCCCCGACATTTGCGGCTATCGCTATATCTCGGTTAGAACCAAACCTAGAGAAATGGTTTTGGTGTCAAAAAATAAAGCAAAAAAATTAGCTAAAAATGGCCCTAAACCCGCTCGAATTGGACAACTGTGAAAAAAGTTATGGCCAAAATAACTATTTTGGCCAAATCCAAAGTATTTTGGCCATAACTTTTTTCGCAATGGACCAATTTGGGTGGGCTTTGGTTCATTTTGTAGCTAATTTTTTGCTCTATTTTTTGACACCAAAATCATTTTTCTAACTCCCATTTGAACCGAATTATAGCGAATGGGACGCAAGTGTCGGGGCCGCAAATGTCGGCACACCGTACAATAATACTCCTACAGTTTGCTCACATATCATTGGCGTGGTTGGAGTAATTGGTCAGCTCAAACTCGCCCACATAGCTCTGTCCGCTCTTGCGTGTGTTCACCAGCGCGGTCAGGAATGCTTCGGCATGCATGGACTCATAGGACACGCGCATGTTTACTGAAAAATTTTTTTGATTTTTTTACATCGAACCCTATTAGGCAAAATCCACTCGACATTGGGTACCAGTGCTAATGACAAAATCATGATACCTATTTACGGTACTTATTCATCAGCTTACCTAGAATACTAGATGTGCTTGTTAGCGAGTCGTTAAAAATATAAAGTATCGGTGTGACTACTGACTACTCAAAACTAAAATTGTTTAAACTTGCTAGATTAGGCCAAAAGTCCAAACGCATATTTATGAAATTCGCCTGAAGGGGTTTTTTGGAATTCTATGAAATTTTTAAAGGTTTCAAATAAAATCAGAAATCAGATTTTTAAACACTTCTATGATCAGAAGCTAGGAGATCAGAAACTTGTTGATCCTCGCGAAATTTTCACGAACTTTCGCTCAAAAATGTGGCATTGTATCGGTCCAAACAGGCATTGAAGGCCCGGGCGCTGGTGAGCCCCAATGGTAGGGTGGCCCGAAAGCATTGCGCGGGCAATGATTCGTTCTCGTCCCACCATTCTTCATTGCTGGTGGTCATCATTAACATGTGGCGAGCCTGCAAAAAAACCCGGGAAAAATTCAAAAACAAATTTTTGTAAATTTTTTTGTGTTTTTAAAGTGATAACCACCATCAAATGGAGAATTGGACCATTTTTAGCCAATATTCTGCCAATTTTTACTTCTTTTACTCAATATTCTAGAAATTTTTGGTAGAGATAACTATATTAGGGGCAATTCAAAACGGTGGTATTGGGAAACCTGTGTCACGACATTTGCGCCCCCGACATTTGCGCCCCAACCGATATAACTTGGCTCAAACGAAACCAAAAGAAACGAGTTTGATATCAAAAGATAGACCATTAAAATAGCTACAGTATGAGCCTAAACTCATTCGAATTGGTCCACTATGAAAAAAGTTATGGCCAAAATACTCTGAATTTGGCCAAAACCGTCTATTTTGGCCATAACTTTTTTCAGAGTGGACCAATTCAAATGAGCTTAGGCTTATTTTGTAGCTAATTTTTTGCTCTATTTTTTAATTTGCTCTATTTTTTTAAAAATTATTTCTCTAAGTTGCATTTGAACCAAGTTATATCAGTTGGGGCGCAAATGTCGGGTAACCGGGAAACCAATATTAAAATTAAGAGAGGAAATCAAGCATGGCTTAAACCTTTTTATTATTATCAGTCATGTTCTAATATTTTTGGCACTACTTAAATCATTTCTAAAACCTTACCAGAACATATTCCTAAATCCTTTAGTATGAGTTTTTAATATATAAGACTAGCGACCATGTTTAGGGGAATTAAAGATAGAATTTCTAAGAACGATTCTGGACAGACAGACCCTGATCATGATCAGAGAAGAGATTGGCATTATAGCGCTGCATGCAATGGTCAAAAGCGGCCAGGCTAAAGTAGCCGAAGGGCACCATAGCCTTGTGGCAATCTTTGACCAATCGAAAGACCGTTTTGGTCCTTCGGGTGAGCGGGTCAAACTCCTGGGCCATCACGGTCCACAGCAAACGGTGGGCCTTAAACGGTTATGTGCAATGGGTTTTTGGTTTTTTTTGTAATATTTTTTTAATAAGTATTTAGGTTCAAAACCGCCAATGCGCGAAAAATTTTGTTTAGAAAAAATTATTTTATGTTTTTATATATGCAGAAATTATTCTCGTTCTCGCCTTCTGATTTTTTCAAAATCATTGAAAATTTTCCCAAAAATTTCAAAAAAAGGAAACTCATAAATTTAAAGAGATCAAAATTTGATTTTGATAATTCTAGCAAATTCAGAAAAAGTTTGATGTTTAGCTCCTTTTGGAAATCACCCTATTGACGTTTTTATCGAAAAAAATAATGTTATCACTTATCATTATCATATTGGCATTCCAATTATCCATGGGAAATAGATGAAAGTCTGATAAAATGGATTTTTCTGGATTTTAAAAAATTATGGATTTTTCGATTTAAAAAATTCGAAAAATCCATAATTTGACTGCGAAAAAGCAAGACCACAAAAGCACAATTTTCTAATACCAATTTTGGCCATATTCAAATGTATATGACCATTCAGAGGAGCGAAAGTTGCAAAACAAAGGAAAAGCCAAGAGGAGTAAAAAATGTAACGTATTCTCTATAATAAAATAAGGTCTTAGTTTTTCAAACCCCCTCAAAGGAGGGTCTTTTTTGGAGAGAATACGGTAATCCAATGTTAAATGCATAATAAGAGGAGGTAAGCATAAGCACCTGTGATTTGCAAAGGACCGAAAATCAGCAAGCAGAGTAGAGTAAGAGTATTTGAGTTAGCTTGGCCAGATAGCGTTAGCTCATCCTCATGTTAACCCCAAATCTACAGTACCACTCTCCACCAGAATAATCACGTCTACAGTATCTAGCTACAGTATTCATCTTCAGAATAACCTCAAGATATGTACAGTACCCACCCTCGGTGAGAAATGTGTCGTTGTACCGGGCCTCGCAGTGCTTGAATGCCTGCGGGGTTGTAAGGCCAAATGGGACCAGTGCCTGGATGCAATGTTGGCCCAATTTGGCACTTTTGTCGGTGTACTCCTTGTTGTTGGCGGGCCCCTCATACTCGTGCTTGGTGGTCACGTAAATCAGGGGTCGGGCCTATGCAAAAAAATAAAAAAGAAACAAATTAAGTTTTTCACTGATAATGACCACCAAGTACAGTACAATATAAAATAGCAATTAGCAAGGACATGGTAATAAGCAAAGCAGGGTAAGCTATGAATAAGATATGACCAAAGGTTAGAACTAAGGCAGAATCCTAACTATTGGCCATAAATAAGAGCAGCCAATTGCATAAAAAACTAAGACCATGATAAGGACAACAAAAAATAAATTTGACACTCAAACTATGAATATGTAGGTATAAGAGGGAGCTGGAATTTTCGTAAGCGGACTTTCATTAACTTTTCAGGAACTTCACCTTTCATCAGTGAGAACATAAAAATTATTTTAAAAAAT
>LDKF01000489.1:62931-74294 GCA_001026735.1 Rotylenchulus reniformis
TTACAGGAAAGTACCAAAATTTGAATTATTTTAGAATTCAATGGGATCATCGTTCTTTAGAAAAATCCATGTAAAATTAATTATAAGACTTTGTGTGAAAATGGAACATTTTGATCAGCTGAACTCTTCCTTCCGATCACAATCGTAGTACACCATTTCCTTGCGCAGTATCGGATTGCATCTCGGCAAAAATCGCATCACAACCAACTCGGTAATCTGCTGAAGAGAATTTCATTTTAAAATTGAAAAAATGGCTCTGGAATCCTAATTCTTATAAAAATTTAAATCCTGCTGTAAGGATGTCTGAATTCTACCCTGGAATCTGGTTATGAAACCCCCAAAAATGAACCCTATCCTCCAATCAGAATCATGGAATCCCGAATCAGTTAAGGCAAGAAAGAGGGTGTCTAAACTAAAAGAGGAAAAAAAAGTTTATGTTAGTTATTTACTGGAAATTAATTTATTTTGGCACCATTCAACTGTTCCTTTTTTTGATTTCTTCTATGTATTACATAATTCCATTTCCATAACTCCATTGTCCCCCATTTTTTGCGTCAACTCGGCGAAAGTAATTTTGCGTAATTATTTATCATAGACAGGAAGGCCGGAAACGCGTAACGGACACTCATTTGGCCATCACAAAAAAAGAATGCCAAAATGTCGATTTATTACTCGCTTTCATTTGCCATAACAGTATTGCTTCTCCTTGAATATTTATAAATCTTTCTTTCCTTTATGCATCATAATATAATATAAATTTTATTTAATAATTTAATTCGGCAAAAAAAAATTTATATAAAAAAAATCAGGAATTGAAAATTTGACATGATACCGATAAGTCAAGGGGCGACGGAAAAATTCCTTGAAAAAATTCTTTGATTTCCTAAGCAAATTACGTCATTGGTTCGATCCTTAGGGCAAAAGATATATAAATAAAAAGGCTTTAAAATATGACAAATCTCACAGTCAGAATATAATTTAACTTTAATTAAAGTCTGTCCATACTTATGTAATTAGTCTTTCCCCCTAATTCGTCAAATTTTTTAAATAATGATGAATGAGCCTATGAAAACATTTTTGGCACCAAATTACTCAGATTGAATCTCAAAAATATTTTTTCATTGCTCAAATTACTTCAAAAGGGGATTATATAAAATACATAATCATTTATGGCAAAAATCACTATCTATTTAATAATGGCCAAATTTTGGCTCGAAATGATCATTTTATGAAATAAGTTCCTACCTTTCTAAAATGGACACAATTTTGGCCTTAAATTTGGTCATCCATTTCGTCATTGTTCGAATTTGGTGCCAACGACAGTATCCTCCTCTGTCCCTAATTTTTGGCCTTTTTGCCTCCATCCTCGTCGCCCATTCTCGTTCATTTCAATTTGGTGTGACTTTGTTTTTTTTGTCTAAAATATTTCCGTTTTTTCTCGGACATTTGACACTTCTTTGCCCTCAGAATTTGTGTTCCTTTTTGGCCATTCCATTTGGGATATTACATAATATTCCACCCCCTCCTCCTCCTCCTCCCCTTCTCCCATACATAATGCATCGCATTTGGCCATTCTCTAAGGGCCAAAAAGTCATCAACAAAATTGGTAATTGCTAAGAGGACAACGGGCAAAAAAAACAATCCCAAGAACATTCACTGTCATGATTTTTGGTTTTTGGCCATTCTTTCTTCCTTTCATAAGATCATACATACTCTTATGGCCCTAACCAAAAGATTTTAACCCATTTAAGGATAATTTTTTCTAACTCTTCATGTTCTAGTTTTCTTGGCTAAAAATTTCAATTTTTTATATAAATAAAATTTATAAAAGATATTCGTGATATAATCGACAAACAATTACTCCCAAAAAATATTGCCAAAAATTTAGCCCAGATAATGAAAATGGGTCCATAAAATTCGTCACCTTTTGGCCAATATTTGGATCATTTCCATTTGTGTTCCTTAGAAAATGCCCGTTTACAAGTGCTAATCCATGGCATAAATGATAAATTTTCAAGTTTTAATAGAAAAAAAACCATTAAGAGCACATTTCAACCCAAAATGGTTCAAAGTCCATGATGTGAGGAGGGATTAAAGTTAATCCCTCGTCACATAGGACACTTAAAACGTCTAAAATAAGCAAAAAGAATAAGTGTGCTGGAACTTTGACTTGGGGACAAATCTTTGGCAAACCAAAGACAAATCATTCGTGCATAAATCATTTCTCCAAAGAAAATCGCTGATCGGAGAATATGATCAGCAATTATTAGGTAAGTGCCTATATTTCTGATCAAAAACCCAATTACCGTATTCTCTCTAATATAAGCATCCCTTCTATTATAAGCATCCCCTCTAATATAAGCAACCCTTGGGCGGGCTTTGAAATATATAGGCACCCGCTCTATTATAAGCACCCTCTCTAATACAAGCACCTCATAAAATAAAGATACTTTCAGCAAAAAGGCCGTATTTCCTAAAGTTTTTCTGATTTTGGTCATAAAATTTAAAAAAAATTGAAAAAGAATTTTAATTTTCATCTTATAGTTTGAAAGAGGATGTTCCAAAATGTGGAAAATAATGTTTTCGCGTAGCTATGATTCCATGAGAATTCCTTTCTAACTTTTATGTTTATAATAATCATTTGGAGATTATAATAACGAATCTGGTCAAAATTTACCAAAAAAGATATGATTCCTTAAGAAAATTTAAATTTTTTCAGGAAACTGAAGAGACTTGAGCCAAAAATCGTCAATTTTTCTTAGGAAATGTTATAAATTTTAGATTTCTTTTTGAATCCGTGCTTACATTACATTGGTTGAAAAATACAAGCACCCTCTCTATTATAAGCGCCCTCTCTAATATAAGCAACCCTTGGAGGGACATTGAAAAATATAAGCACCGGTGCTTATATTAGAGAGAATACGGTATGCATTTTTTAGTCCTCTTCTCATGATTCGGACATCTACGTCAAGACTATTTTTATACAAATATAAACAGATCATTTTTGGGCTAAAAATCCATTCAAAATTTAATAAAAAAAAATACATAATTTTTTTTTATATGAATGCATAATTTGGCTGGATTAGGCCTAGGGGAAAAGCAAATGCATACCTGTTTTTTTTCAGTTTTTAGACCCCGAAATCCAAATCTAACTTATCATAGCCAAATTGTAGGAAGAGCCGGAGCCCGGAGTGGAGTCAGAGCGAAATTTTTTGGAAAAGCTCCGACTCCGGGAAAGTCATAGTGGAGCAGGTAAATTTTTGAGAAAAAAGAGGGAGAAAATGTATTTTTGGGCGGAAAAGTGCAAAAATGCACACTATTTCTCTTCCTCTTTGTTTTTTTCTCTCCCGCATACACGGAGGGAGAGCAGTCTATGAACTACAAAACACCGTAGAAATACGAAACACCGAAAGGTGCAGATGACAAAACATCGGATAATTTTTGTTCTTAATAATACATAAACCCTTGGTCTGTGAAAAGTTTTAAATTTTTTTACGAGAATTTGGACTGTAAAAATTTTTTGAAAATTTTTAGCGGATTTTTGAAAATTTTTGATTTTTTTGAAAATTTTAGAAAATTTTTTCTGAATTTTTGAAAATTTTTGACTTTTTGATTTTTTTGGCTATTAAAAAAATAATTTTGTAAAAATTCTTTTGTGAAAATTTTGTAGAATTTTGTGAAAAATGTTTTAATTTTTTTTTCGAAATTTCTGGATGCATTAAAAATTTTGAACTTTTTTGGAGCCGGAGTCAAATCGGAGTCGGAGCCGGAGTCGGAGCAAAATTTTCTCAGAGCCGGAGCCCGGAGTCGGAGTCGGAGCAAAATTTTTTCGGAACCGGAGCCCGGAGTCGGAGTCGGAGCGAAATTTTCCCGGGGCCGGAGCCCGGAGTCGGAGTCGGAGCAAAAATTTCTGATTTTAACAACACTGTTCCCATGGTGGTGGCAGCGGGGGCGTGCAAATTATTTATCGTCCATTTGGCCTCAATTTTCCATCGTAATTAAATGTCCTTAAAGTTAAACCCTATTTTGCACACAAATTGTCGGGTCCTTAGCTTTCACAACAAAAGTACACAATTCAGGGCACCAATAACTCATTTATCCATTCCTTCTCAAATTCTCGCAATTTTGTTCACCAGATCTCGACACATACATATCTCCTACGAACATGCATAACTTCACCAAATCCCTGCTACACCTGCTGATGGCATTCGGTGAGAAATTTGGTGATTGGGCGTTAAAAAAGTGCCAGATACAAAGGCTTGGCCGAAAACTTTTTTTAATGCAAGCTAGGCCAAAAGTATAAAAAGCAAAATTGTGCAAAATTTTATGCTCTATCATTTGGTACTTTGATTTTTTTTTCGAAATTCGGCCCGAAATACAGAAAAATAAGGT
Source organism: Rotylenchulus reniformis (assembly GCA_001026735.1). NCBI lineage: Eukaryota > Metazoa > Nematoda > Chromadorea > Rhabditida > Hoplolaimidae > Rotylenchulus > Rotylenchulus reniformis. Next base: position 67,324 of record LDKF01000489.1, read on the forward strand.
TTTAAGGGATATTGAGTTGGTCCAAAGTAACAAAAATATGGCCATATTCGTCATTCTTGTCAAGAAACTTGTCCTAAATACCCTATTCCCCCCCCCCNGCTGTGCAATGCCGCCGTCCAACAGCGTTCTTTGCCCTCCGCCGATGGCACACGCATGGTGCTGCTCGGCACGGACGACCAGGCGGACGCCGCCGCGTGGATGTACTTGCTGGGCCAACGCGGCTGGATCCAGCAGCCCCAGCCGCCGCCGGTGTTCGGCGCTGCCCCGCGCAACCGCTTCCTGCCTCCAGTCAGCAGGACCCGCAAGTGGGGGTAAGACTCATTACCAAGACTTTTAAGTTTTTCGGCAAATTTTTTAATTTTTTCCAACAATATTAATTGAATTTCTTGCTCATACATTTTATAGTCAATTTGCCTACCATTCACTAGATCCAGTTCGGGATTTCAAGAATCTTCCAAAGTCAGAAAATCAGTAGCCATAAAAGGCTAAAAAGTTCAATAGCTCCGAAACTAAAAAAGGGCTTCGGCACTTAATCATTGGTGAGTGACAGGCGCTGTACCATGATTCATCTTAAGTCATCATTTCTCTACCATAAGTAAACTGCCAAAAAAGTTCATGATTCACTAACCAGCAAAAATACCAAGATTTAATGGCAAAGGCACACAGCAAACCACTTTTATTTTTATTTCAAAAAAATATATACGGCGTGGCTTTTTCGGCTGCTTAGATGAATCGTAATATGATAATTGCTTGCATAAATTTTGTTTTGCACTTCTGACGATAATCATTTTCTTGTCAGGATCTCTCTTTCGCTTTACATCCAGTTTTGCCAAAGATTACAGCTATCATTTTAATTTTTCCGCTTTCTTGTAAGCTTATATGTACTTTTTTTATTTTGTTGTAGCGGAAAACGCGCATTGGAAGATGAAGCCAAAGAGGTGGAGAAAAAGTGGAGCAGATTCGAGCCATCCATTCGCTTTGTGTGAAACTCTGAAAAATCCCAGAGATCAAAGACCAACATTTTGATGTGATCAGATATTCTTTTTTATCTCTCTCTATGTTCCCTCTCTCTCGCATTGTATGGGTCTCCTTCTCGTCTCCGATCGGCGGATTGGACCGATTGTGATCGGAAATTGGCTTTTGAATAAATTTTGGTATTATTTTCGTGCAAAAAAATTTACAGTTGACAAATATGTTGGAAATAAATAATAAGTTTGCATGAACCTCTATGTAGTATTAAAATTTGAGTAAAGGGTGACAAACTTAGATGTACCAAAACTTTTTTAAAATTTATTAGAGATTATTACATGTCCATTCAGGTAAATTATTTTTTTAGAGGAAAAAAAATTTTACTAATAAAGATTTTCTGTAAGATTTGTTGTGCTACTCCTATAAAACCAAAAGTAAGATATTTGTTCACTTTTATATTTGCTGGCATAAGTAATACCGTGGTACGACTTTTGCAGACCCGACATTTGCAGATCACATTATAACTCATCAGTTAAAACGAAACCTACAGAAACGAATTAGATATCAAAAATAGAGCAAAAAATTAGTTACAAAATGAGCCTAAGCCCGCTCGAAATGGATCTCTGTGAAAAAAAGTTATGGCCAACATATTGATTTTGGCCAAATTCAAAGTATTTTGGCCATAACTTTTTGGCAGTGGGCCAAATCGATTGGGCATAGACTTATTTTGTAGCTAATTTTTTGTTCTATTTTTTGACACGACACCAAACTCGTCTCTCTAGGTTTCGTTTGAACAAAGTTATGATCCGAAAATGACGAATTATCTGCAAAAGTCGTCGGTACGCCAGTAATACATATATTCACCTCTAAAAAAAATTAATTGTCACTGTCGAGCTGTGATCTCGTTTTTTAACAAATATCATGAAAAAAATTTATAACTTTGTAATATGAGCAATTTGCGACGAAAATATCACTAATGTAAATTGTTATATAATCAGCGTAATAAAGCCAGAGAATTCCAAGTTTTATTTTAGCTCCTCGATTTTATGACGCGAAAACATGATGCGTTAAAACATATTGTTGTCTGATTTCTTTTTCCCTTTTCATTCTATTAGCCTATTGCAGTTCATAATAAGGAATTCGCTTCATAAAATTGAGGGTTCAAAGCGTTTCTCCCGGCACCCAATTTTTATTTTACAATGTCATGATCTGTTATTGCCTAGTAGCTTGGCTTGCTGGACTGGTTGGAGTGAGAGTTGGGAATGCTGATGGCCAAATTCGGGAACAGTTTTGAAGCAATAGCACTCCAGCAACTTCAACGCGGTTGGCATCAATTGTTTCTTCATCTGGGGACTAAAGAGAGAGATGGAAAGAGTGAAGAGATATAAAGAAAATTTGTAGACAAAATATTTAAATAATGCCAGGGAAGGGAGAATATTTTCAGTAAAAAATAAAATAAATTCAAGGAATGATCATTTTGGCGACATTTTTAAAGAATGAAAAGGAAGGAAAGGATGTAGAGTCGTGTTTGGAACGAGACGGTACCAATACCGGTGACCAAAAAAGGGCACCAAAAGTAAGATCAACCAAGACCAGGTTGGTTTTGGTCCTGGTCTTGGTCTTGGCTCAGAAAAAATTAATCTTGATTTTTAGGGTTAATTATGTAGATATGGTAAATTCGACCTCACATGGTTTTAATGAAGTGGAAAAAATGTAAAGAATAGAAACTTGAAAATTATGTATCTATAAAAATTGAATAAAATTACAGGCCTCTCTCTGGCTCCTCAAAAAAATTTTCTAAATTTCAAAATTTCGCAGACTTTGGCGTTTTAAATATTTCATAGGTCTCGGATTTTTTTAGTTTCATATTATTGCTATGTAATTGGTAAAGATTATGTGATTGATTGGATTATTAATATTTATGTATTAAAAAATTAAAAATTATTGCAAATATTGAGTTGAACCATGACCAGAACCCAAGACCATTGTCAAACCAAGACTAAGGTTGAGATGAAAATCAAGACCTGCTTTGATTTTCATGACCAAGTCTTTGGTCTTGGTCATGAGTTTGCGAAAATTTCTGCTATTAGCATAGACATTAGCATAGAGTAACGGGTTGTACCTCCAAAAGATGTACATGTAGAAGAGCACGGCATGATGGAGATAATATAATAAGTAAGTGATGAAGAAGGCGAATTGCCAAAGATTGCTAAAAAATCAAAATATCTAATGATGATCATAAGCCTAATTATGCCCCTTATTCGCAGAAACATGGCATACTTTAAATACAATTTACCTCTACATAAATACAATTAGCGACCAAGTACAGTAGCACTTATACATACGAACTTCATAAAGTGTGTGTTATACGTCTTACTTGTTTTTTTTAAACGACACGTTCTACTCATGCTGTTCTTTTCACGTATTTTTAGTACGTGACTACGTTATACGTGTACCTCCTACCTGCTGGTATGTGACACTGGTACGTGTTTTCTCAAAATGTCTAACTGTAGTTCTAATAGCCATGATTCTGTGTTTTTAAACGAACTGAAGATCGGTCTGCTCAACGTCGAATACGGCTTCGTAGAGGCGAAAGGCATAGTTTGGCACGTTGAGAAGCACAAAAGTACTGGTGACTATCAGAAGCGAACGGCTCAGAGTCAGATCGGAAGACTTCAGCTTCCCTGAAAAAGAGCATGGATGATCAGCAGAGCCAGCCGATTTCCCAAACCTCCGTTGGCTGATCGGCTGGCCCCCGTGGCGGTGGTGGAAAGTGCTGTTTGGGTGGGATGTGCGGTGGTGGCAGAACTGAACACCAACTTCTTGGCCGTGGTTGTTTCCTCCTGGAACATAATGTTCATTTATGGATGATAAGAATTTTATTTAAAAATCATATTCATTTCAGCAAAAAATTCAAAATCTATATATACTACATATTTAAGGGGTCAGTGGCAACTCGTACATTGACAACTCGAACACAGGCTGTTTCCAAGCGTAATAAATAAGCTTATGCACAATCTAGAAAAACCATCTTGATATCATAAGATTGTGAGCACAAAATTATCTACAAAATTAGCCTAAGCTCATCTAAATAGATTATTTCAATAAAAGTGTGGCCAAAATACAATCACCCGTGTGAGGAAATAGGCCGATATGGGTGATCAACTTGGCCATAACATCTTTTACAATATGCCAATTCAGATGGGATTTAGCATATCTATTTATATAATTTTATGTTCTATCTTTTAATATACTAATAAGAACACTTTTCTTGGTTACATTTAAGCCGAGTTATTAAGCTTGGAAACAGCTATGTTCGAGTTGTCTGGACCCCGTATTTACGGTAGTTGGATGGACTCTACCGTATTTTTGGCTTCTTCCTCTGGCACGCGCAGAAAACGAACACGAAGAACACCCGATGAGTACACTCTCATGCACTGTCTGAATCCAACCAATTTTCCGGAATTCACATTTCACGTGAACAAACAGGCTTACCGATAGCGATAGATGGACAGGGAGTTTACGACCATGATCAGCAGTGAGGGGATGATCTTCGGGAAGAAATCAAATTACAATGGGGAGAAGGACATGGGATCATTTGGCTCATCATACATACGAAACGGCACCAAACCCATTCAAAAGGCGCGATAGCTATAATAACCTGCATTTGAAAAATAGCGATTTTTCCCGGATTTTACGCAATTTTTGGCTATTTCATAAATTTGGCCTCTGACCCCCCCCCTAGGGGGGTCATTCGTACTTCGTACCACCCAAAGCTTGACCCCCTCTTGCACATGTATTTCATAATGTAATAAATAATGCAATAAATATGAAATCCGATCAAAAAAATACCGTGCAAAGGATGGTGTCCATTGTCAGGAAACTAAAAGGGGAATTGTGATAAATGTCTGATGATTGCTTTGATCCCCTAATGCAACAAATACATACAAAATGTGCAGTTGTTTCAGGTCGTATCTGGAGAAGGGAGGGGAGAGGGAAGGGCGTAAAATGGGAGGAGAAAGGTGTGTGCCGAACCCCACCCTTGGACGGCCGGATTGATGCCGCAGTAGAGGCTACCATCCGTTTCGGTGGACTCCAATCCGGCGAAAACCAAACACCAACCGTAGAGAGTTGAGCTGTAAAGGAGAAATGGCCAAAAGGTTATACGACATTTGCGGCCCAGATATTTGTGGCCTTGACATTTGCGGCTATCGCCATAATGCGGTTCAAAACATTCAGAGAAATCTTTTTGGTGTCAAGAATGAGCAAAATAATTAGCTGCAAGATGAGCCTATGCCCGATCGAATTCTGTAAAAAGGTTATGGCCAATATAATGATTTTGGCTAAACTCACAGCATTTTGGCAATAACTTTTTTTGCACTAAGTAGGTAAGTTGGATAGGATTAGGTTATTTTTTCGCTAAGTTTTTGCTCCTTTTTCTGACACCAACTCATTTCTCTAGATTTCATTTGAAGCAAAACGAATGGACCGCAAATTTCGGCACGCTCCAAAAAAGTAGGGATGGGGGGGGGAAGGAAGGACCTGAAAAGGACGGTGCAGACCACCAGATTGCGCGCAAATCGTTTGTTGCAAATGCGACGTCGGATGCCCGGTCGAAAAAGGACGATTGCGCGATCACAAGACACCCAAGAGATCATCCAGACACAGATGAAATCGCAGGAGTGGGCCATAAATGTAAGGATTTTGCAGCCGATTTCGGAGTCCGAATAGAGCGGGACACCGAAAATCAAATTATTTAAAGTTTTGTTGAAAATAAATAAAAATAACCCAAAATTCACCAAAACTCGTGTCAAGCCAAGTGATGAGCACTGTGGCCAGAAAAAGACAACCGCAGATGCTTAATCATTAACAATAATTATGGGCAATTTTTAGGTACCTTTTTTATCCCCCTCCTCCAAAAAATCCCATCCTGATTTATCCGAATCCTAATCTATTTTATCAAAATTTTTTAATTTTGTAATTTTGTTGAGTGAATGGAGAGGTTTTATGCTTCGCGACTTAATGAAAATTGCGTTTTTTGTGTGTGTTTTTCGGGGGGATGTGAGGGACAAGAAGGGTGCCTACCTAAAGTAAAATAGTGCCAACCCATCCATTCAAACCTGAGTGTACATAGATACACGTTGCTTGTCAGGCGCCGGAGCCAATAATTTGTTCTGAAGGATTAAAACATTTATTTTTGCCCTTCCCAGTCGCCGGGTGTCCCCTTGCTGCTTTTTTCGTTATTAAATTTATTCGTTTACACCATCTCAGAATCGTGTTCCATTGCCAATTTTGCAATAAGCTCGACCTCGTCAACACCCTTCTCTATGCTTCTCCTCCTCCTTTTCACGGGAAGCTACCTAATCATTTGCCCAAAATAAATTTTATTTACCGTTGTTGGCTCGTTTCTGTTTGGATATTGAAGTGAAAATAAAATGAATTCTATTATAATTATAACCCTGTAAGAAAGATGAAATTCCGAAATGGAAATTCACGGTCAGTTTAATAGACCCCCCCCCCTCCATTCATTATAAGAGCCTCCCCTCCAATAGACCCTCCCCTCTGCAGGGGGTTGCAAAATAAGACCCCCGGGGTTCCTAATAAGGTACTATGCCCTTCTTAACCAATCACTTAAAATTTTGATTGATTTATTATGAGCTAATAATTAGACTATTAGCCTAGAAATAAGTCTAAAAGTTGATTGATCAGAGTCGTTGAATGGAAAATTTACCTGATCAGCAGCAGTGCCATGCAATTTCCGATGATGCCGACCAAACAGAAGATGGGGATGAAGTGCCTGGCGTAATAGCGAAGGTGCAAGAACAGTGGCTGGTCATTGTCCTGCTGGAAGTGGTGGAGCAGACCCTGGACAGGTTCGTCGACGAGGGAAGAGGGAAGAAGCTGGACGGAGGAGGAAGGAGCCGGAAGAGAGGCGGAAGTGGCAGGAAGAAGGGCAGCAGCAGAAGGAGAAGGAGATGAAGAAAACATTTTGGCCAAAGAAC
>LDKF01000489.1:78798-100798 GCA_001026735.1 Rotylenchulus reniformis
TAATGAAAATCCTTATTTTTTGATCTTGACGTCCTTATTTTGAAAATTTTTCGATCAGAACCCTGAATAAATGGCCCAATTTACCAATTTAATAACTTTCAAAAAATTTGGTCGTGGGATGGGCGGAGGAGAGAAGAGGAGGATATGCAAAAGACAAATAAATTATCATAGAAAAAAATCAGTTGATTAATAATGGAAGGGGCGGGAAAATTTTGAATTTTTGGACGAAAAAAATTAGATTTCTTAAGGAATTTTCACCAATTTCACCATTTTTTCGGCCAAAAATGCCAATCTTAGGGGTGCATTTTCGGCCAAAAATGTCATTCTTAGGGGTGTATATTTGGTTCCGGTTCCGACCGGTTTGAAAACCGGAACCGGTAGGTTCCGGGTTTTTGAGAATCGGAACCGGAACCGGAACTTTGGTTCCGGGAGGACCGGGAGTTCCGGACCGGTTCCGCTCAACCCTAGAAATGAATTTTAGGCCTCCGGTTAACCCCGGTGGCCTGTTCCAAAAAGTTCTTTGTACCCGACACAGGAAAAGCCTGGTCAGGAACGTCAAGTACCTTATAACACTTGGGTGTAAACCAACGTTTGTTTTCGGTCGTCACCTTTTGTGCAAATTTTCCTATTAATATCGGCTAGGATGCATCTCTGCCTCCTTTCTCATCCCTCTCGTTGTTATCGTTGCTCCGCTCATCCCACTCTCTCGCCCTCTCCTTTCATCTATCGCTCTCTTCCTTTCTCGCGTTGTTTTCACCTCCAAATTCCGGTGGGGGACGGACGTTTCAGTGTGGCCGTTTCTGTGTGGAGACTATAAAATTGCTTATAACTCAGCTTAAACGCAATCTATAAAAACGAGTTTGGTATGAAAAGATAGGCCTAAATGTCTGCTCTAAAATTGTAAAAGAGATTAACCGGAAGTTATGGCCACATAACGGCCACATCTTTGGTTATGGCCACATCTTTGGCCAAAATCACGATGCTGTGACTTAATTTGGACATACCCTTCTTTGCGCTTGGCCAATCCGGATGGTCTCTTTTGCAATTTTATAGCAGACATTTAGGTCTATCTTTTGATACCAAACTCGTTTTTCTTACGTTTAAGCCGAGTGAGTTGTAATCAATTTTATAGTCTCCACACGGCCACACTGAAACGGCCTGTTTCGATGTCATATAGCTAGCATCGGATTATTATATATTAGGATACTGTGGAACACGGGATGATTGTATTTGTGTTGTGTTGTATTGTATTGTATTTTGTATTTATTCTGCCTCTAGGGCGTCAAATCAAAACAAAGAAATAAGTGAAACAACAAGATAAATAAATAAATGGAACAGCAGCACGAAGTCAAATTTGTCTTAATCCAGGCAAAGGGTCAAAAAGGGGTGACAAATCAAAATCATCTAAGAGTTTAGCAAAACAAATTGGATTATTTTTACGAATATTTTGTGGATGTTTTGAATAAATTTTCGCGACTCTAATAAAAAAAATAAATAATAATCTCGATTTCTCGGTCTCGATCCTGACTCTCGAGGTCATTTCTCGGTCTCGGGTCCATTTCTCGGTCTCGAACTCGGTTCTCGACTCTCGGGAAAATTTGACTTTCGAACAGCTCTAGAAAATAACAACAAAACACCTGAATAACGAATGCAATAATTAAAGAAATTTGCCACGCGATTTTTAATTTTAACTAACTGAATTTCGATGGAAAATTCCTTATAAAGTAATTAATAAAATATTCAATTAATTATAAAACTGTTTCGAAATATCTATACATAATGATTTGTTAAAAATATATACTTAAAAGGGACAAATAAATTAGGATTTTAACATTATCTTATGTCATTTGTTTGTAGATTATTTGCTTCCGCTGAAAATTTTTTTCAAAATTTTTCTAAATTACCGATCGATCAGATAATGATTTCTTGTTCCATTTCCCAATATAAATCTATTTTAAATTTATTTGGCCTTTAGAAATTAAATTTGTTTTTATGGTAATCATTTTTACAGGACGACCATCGGAACCAAACGGACAACAACAGAACAGTATCACTGTACATACAAGGTGATCCGGATCAGCGGAGGCCGGATCCGAGGACTGGTCTCGCATGAGGCCGGGCTCGATAAGCCGGCACTCATGTTCAAGGTGAACAAAATGAATTTTCAGGGTAAAATAGAAAAAAATTGCCCTATAAAACTTAAACATTTTGGAACAATTTGGACCTATTCTCCGTTTCTAAAAATGGGAAATTTAGTTATATCTACATATGTGCCAATTTGTGCAATTTGGACAGAAAAAAATCTGATTGTTCATTTATATGAAAATTAATTTCTTAATTTTTAGGTCCTATTTTAGTCAAAATTATTTTTTTCAAAATTTCACTTTAAACATATATTCTCTCATGCTCGAGCCAATAAGAATTATTTTCTTTTCAAAGTAAAATTTCAAATTTTTCGCTGCTTCAAATTTTAGAGTGAATTTAATTTTTTTTGATAACCAATGCATTTCATTTATGTAACTCCTAAAAATCCAATGGTTTTCAAAAAACAGGACCCAGACGCCTGAAGTGCCTTAAATTTTAGGGCATTCCGTTGGCCGAGCCTCCTGTGGGCGAACTCCGTTTCCGACCTCTGCGAAAGAAACATCCGTGGAAACATGAGCTGGACGCCACCAAGTACAGCCCCGCATGTTTGAGCGTAATATTCTGGAATTTTTTCTCAAAAATTTACCCTAACTTCCTCCCGATTTTAAAGAACACAACCCGAACCCGTTCTCCGCAACATTACATTTCCGAGGATTGCATCTACATGAATGTGTTCACGGACCCGAAGTGCTTGGTCAGTTTTTTTTTGCCAAACAAAGGATCCTTGGTTTTGTAGAGCATAAAATGAATTTTGTGCTGGGTGTTACAAAAAATCCAAAATGGGCGTTAAAAAATTGCCAGTCCCAAAACATTCTCCAAAAACTTTTTTAAAGCTTGCCAGGCCAAAACTTCCTGCGCAGAATTTTATGCTCTATTTTCTGGTATTTTTTTTCGAAATTCAAACATAAAATCGACATTTTTCGAAAATATCGAAAAATGGTATTTCACGATTACGGAGAACACGATGTGTGCATTTAAAAATCGATTTGTCTTCATTTTCAGGGGTTCTGATACGATGTTCGAATTTGATCTCTAAGCCCGAAACTCGATTTTCCCATTAAAACATGGACATGCAATCATGCAATACCTTGTTTTATTCAGCTCGTCGAATTCTATCTAATGGTATTTAAAACATTTTTTGTTCAGAATCCTTTAAAAAACTAATGAAATTTTTACGTAGGGGGGAAGTAATTATGGGACAACCCAATAAAGGGGGTGCCGGCGGCCCCGATAGGGGGCTCTGCCGAAGAAAATTTTAAATTTGGTGCAATTTTATTAAGAAATTTGGACATTTTTCCAACTTTCAATCTCAAATCAGCAAAAATCGAAAAACAGGCTAAACCTTGGCAACTTCAAAAACATGGCAAATTTTCAAAAACATGACATTTGCCATGTTTTCAGGCTAATTTGTGAGCTCTGGCCAGGTTATACCTATCTGGCCATTTTCCACTCATTCATAAGCTATCCCAAGTGTCCCCTTTGGAAAACTCGATTTTCTGCTGAATGATCGCAAAAAAAATTAAAGACATTTCCGGTTTGATCATACATCATATGTGTCAAAATTTAAAAATTAGACAACAGATACAGATCGATGAATTTTTTGCGGTGTCCATAGGAACCTTCTATGACCGAATTTATACTAAGTGATCAACAAGAATAGAATACTAGAAAGCTAACTTGGGTATTTTAATTTGTTCATGCAACGCAAATACCCTTTGGCGGCGTTGTGACAAATTGTTCAAGTTTGCCTGTAAATTTCATTTTCTTCAATGGTGCCATTGCCATCCATCGTTTCTATTCGTCCACAATCCGCACAAGCCTTACCAGCTAACTTCATATCCATAGTACCCCTGTACCCCTCGTTGTAAATTCATTCATTTACCTGTATTCTCATCATTGTGGAAAAGAATTGTGTAACTTAAAAAAATCAAAATTGACAGACCCAAGTTTCGGTGCTGGGTCTTTAAAAAAGGCCCAATGTGGCCAGTCTGGCCGAAAACTTTTTTTGTAGACTTATTGGACAAAAAGTATAAAAGGCAAAATTGTTCAGAATTGTTAATTTTAATTTTTCGAAATTCGGCCAAAAGTTCGAAATATAACTTAAACCCCTAATTTTCAGTATTTCGGGAAAATTTCGAACCTTTTGCCCTAATTTCGAAAAATTAAAAATACCTTCGAATCAGCGTAAAATTCTGAACAATTTTGTATTTTATACATACTTTTGTCTAACAAGTCTAACAAAAAAAAAGTTTTCGGCCAGACTGGCCACATTGGGCCTTTTTTTAAAAGACCCAGCACCCGAGTTTCTTCTCATCAGGGAAATTTTTAACCATAAACTCACCAAATATCAAAAAATATATCCCATCGATTACCTATTCTTCAAAAAGCTCAACGGATGATCAGAATGATTCTGATGGAATGGATGGATCAAAATCGAAAACAAAGTAACTCTAATTGTGCAAAGACAAATTGTGATTGTCGGATAAGATTTGCATTTATTTTTTTATAATTTATCATTTGAAAGTTTTATTTACAAAAAATCAATCTTCTGCAAGTTTTGTTTTCAATTTCTAAAATCATCTGATGTGATTGAGGGGTGTAGTTGGAGGAGAAAGAGTCAGACACATTTGCTTGATCAGTTTTTTGGATCGGCTGACTTCAATCACTTCTCCGCCTCTTCGATGGGGTCGACCATACTGTCAATTTCATGTGGCCAGATTCAAAAACCAACTGATAGGGGAGATGGGAGAAGGACGACGATTGGCCCAAAAACCCCAGGAAGACTGACAGTTTCGGGGACTGTTATCACTTTTAGCAAATTTTGGGGGGCCACGGAGCGACTGCCCGCATAAATAGGGCACAAATGCAGCACAAAGGCACACTCGGCCAAAGCAGCCACAGCTCCACCCCCACTCCCTCCAACGACTCCGAGCAGTACCAGCAACACCACCTTGAACAGGTCCCATCATTTTTGCAAGTTTTTATTAAAATCAGCAGATTTATTTTTTCTAAGAAAATTCACAATTTAATAGTTCTAAAATTTAGGACAACTTAATATACTTTATCCCAACTTTTCTGGAAATTTTATGAGAATGTTAAAGGATTTAGGTCTCTAAAATTATTTTTGCTCTTGAAAGAAAAACATAAAAATTTCTTCTAATTACAGGTTTAAAACCCCGAAAGCCCAACCATGTTGCGGACCCTGGCGCTTCTGGCGCTCGTCTGCCTCTGCGCGTGTGCCACGACGTACCGCCCCCCGCACCCATACCCGTACCGCGCCGCATCGCCCATCTCGGAGATGTCCGATGCGGAACTCGCCGCCACCGAGCCGATGCCCTTCCGCGCCCACACCGAACACCGCTTCCTCTACAATGTGCAGATCGCATCGGGACTGGTGGCACCCTCCGATGAAGACGCCGCGGTAAACTTACAGTACCTAATTTTATTTCCCCCGTTAAAAATCCCACTAATAACTTTATTAGGCAATATTTAAAAAAAAAGTTAAGATCCAAATTTGACGGTTTTAATTAGAGAACAGACAATTAGAGAACAAGATTTTCCAAGCCTTTACCAAGAAACTTGAAAAATCTTGCACCAAGATCTTGATTGAATCCTTTCTGGTTTTTTAAAGATTTTTCAAGAATCTTGATTCACGATCTTGCTTGAACGTTTAGTCCGGCATAATTATGTTACAAAATTTATACATATGAAATTTTATGACCCACAAAAGCCCATGATCCTTATCCTTAATACCTTAATAATTATTTTTCCCTTTTTAGTCGATGCCCCAGCAGAAGGCAGTGATGCGCGGACAATGCCTCGTCCTGCTCCAATTCGCCTCCGAACGCCATGCACAACTTCGCCTGGTGCAGTGCCGTGTTGGAGAGCAGAACGAACCGATGTCGGAGCCGCAAAAGGTGCAGCCGATGGAGGCCTTTGAACCGGTCAGTCCAACAAAGAATATGAATAATAATCTCAAAATAGCAGTTAAGGACTAGATTTTGCATAGGTCGAAAAAATTAGAAAAAATTTCGAATAATCAATCGATTTGGTCATAAAATGGCGAAAACTTTGTCTTGTACCAAGTTTTTGCACTTCAAAAAACATTTTGTTATAAGATTTTTAGATCCCTAGGCTTTCGGAAGCTCATCTGATTTCCATAGTCGAATGTCTACAAATTTTCCCGAAGTTCAAAAAATCATCGCGATTAGGGGATTTTTTTGATGGATTATTTGAATCAAATTTATTCATTTGGAGTGATTAAAATTTTAAGAAATCGATCTCGGAGGACAAGCAAAAGCAGCTGGAGTTGCCGTGCCAGTTCAGCTACGAGGATGGAATGATTGAGCATGTCCAATTCCACGAAGAGGACGACGAATGGTCCAAGAACATGAAGCGTGCGGTGCTGAACATGATCCAGGTACAGCTCGAACTTTTTTTTAAAAATAATTGTCAGAAATTATGGAGAGGTTTCATTTCGCAAAAATTTGCCAATATTTTGCAAAAAAATAATTTATTCAAACCCTATCTACAAAATACGGCCAAAAAAAAGCTTTAAAAAATTGATTAAACGTTTTACAATACTATTCCGATTGTCCAAACATTTAATTTTCCTCATATTATAGATGAAAACGGAGCAGAACATGGAGAAGACCAACAAGAGCAAGACTTACACCGTCCCCGAGGTTTGGAATTTCAGAAACTGAAGAATGATTAATCAAATTATAGAAATATGTAAGAGAATTGATTGGTTTTTATCCTAAAAGTTTTTAACTGATAAAAGGGAAATCACTGAAAATTGAAGGGTTTTTCAAATTTTGTTCGATTTTTTAAAATAAAATTATAGCGCCACCTTAATTGTTCTGTTTTTGGCAAAATTCTCCAGATTTATTTATAACCGCAAAAATTAAATAGAAGCGCTATTTTTGAATAATTCGAAACTTGGCAATTTTATCTTTATTATTTTTTCGAATATTTTGACGCTTAAGCTTTTTTATCTTTCAGACCACGCTGGAGGGTGCCTGCCACTCCACCTACACCGTCTACAAGATCAGAGGCGAGCAGCCGCTGCAGATGTTGTTCAACGTCTCCAAGAGCATCAACTTCAAGCAGTGCCAGCAGATGGCAGATGTTGCCTACGGCTACCAGACTCAGCAGCCGCAGGCCGAATGCGCACTGTGCCAGCAAGAACAGTGAGAAAAATTAAAATTAAAAAACAGAAAATCGCAACTTTCCTGGCTTTTGATTTATTTTTTCAAAGAGCCGAACCGGAAGAAATTTCCCTTTTTTAAGCATCTATAATGTGTCTGTCATCTATTGTTTCACAGTTGTTGGAAAACTCATTTTTTAGGATAGTGGAACCAATCAGCCATCAAAAGTCAAAACTAAAATTTTCACAAAAAGACTTATTTTCATGAGCCAACAGAATAAATTTTTTAGGTTTTGGAACCAAAAACCGGGAATGCAACAACAGAACGACGACGAGCAACACCCGTGCGCAAAATGCGACCCGAAGGAAGTGAAGGAACAGGAGGTGAGTCGTCTACTAAGGATTTTTATGAGCTCTAAAGGGATAGATTATGTTCTGGTCCATCTGTTTCTTCAAGTTCTGATCCATCTTCTGATTATTTAAGCTCGGATTTCAAAGATAGCATAGTTGTGGCCCTCTTATTTTTGATCCTTACTTGATCGTATTTTTCTTCATTTAATATTCCTATTCTAATCAGTAATCACCCACCATCTTTGCTAAATTGGCCATGATATCCGGCATTTTAGTTGGACCGTTCCACGGTGATCCGGTGCCAGATCCAACAGGACCAAGACCAACCCAATGCCCTCAAGAGCTGTAAGCTGGTCTCCGAGTACATGTACCGAAACAGCAAGATGGAGGACGGCAAGTACGGATCCGCAATGCAAACGGTGGTCAGCGCCAGCCTGGAAGCTCGCGGAGGCGCGCCACTGCAAGCGGAAGCGGAACAGCAGATTCCGGCACTCGAGAGCGGCAAGGAAGAGTCGCTGATGTACTCCAACCAGTGGGAGGTGGATGTCAAGCGCTTCTACATGGTCAAAATATTTTCTAATCATTTCATTAAATTTGAAATTTGGACATTTTAAAGTTCGGCGATGACGAATTTGGCCAAAACGGCAAGGACTCGCCCTTCGCGCGGGTGCCGAAAGTGCAGCAGGCGGAGCAGGCACTGCGAAAGTTGGCCCAAGCGATGGAGGACAAGCAGCGCGGCATTGAGCAGCAGGCGCCCGCCCAACTGCAACGCCTCGTGGAAATGATGCGTCAGAGTACGCAGGCGGAACTGAAACACATCGAGCAAAACGCACGGGACACGAAGGAGAAGCAGACCTTCACGAACGCATTGGCCATATGCGGCACGCGCAACTGCGTGGCCCGATTGGCGGAGAAGATCAAGAACAAGGTGGGGGAAAAATTCATAAACTTATAGATCCTATTGAAAATTATACTTTTTTACCCCTTATACCTTACTGGTAATGTTTTCGTTCAGGAGATCAATTCGGCCCAAGCCGTTCAAACTCTGTTGGCGTTGAACCAGATCCCAGCCCCATCCGACCTCATCGTCCAGGAGATCGAGCAGTTATGCATATTCACCAGCAGCGAAGCTGTCAAGGAACAGACCGCGCTCAAGCAGTCCTGCTGGCTGACCTTCGGTGCCCTGGTCAACGAATTGTGCCAGTACAGTACGGAGCAGAGGCACAACAACAACAATAGACAACAGAGAAGGTTCTTCCAGGAGGAACAGCAGTGCCCGATGGCCAAGAAGCAACAGTACATGGAGGTCAGTGATTTGCATGCATTTTCTTGGCTATATCTCTGACGATGAATGATTTCTGCCTTTTGGCACCGAACACGCCAAATTTTATTAAAAAATCAGAATAAATTTGTATGATTAGAACAAATTTTACCTCTAATAAGGAATTCAGAGCCCAAAATTGATGATTTAAGCACGTTGGTTGCCATAATATCGAACAAGTTTAGTAAGTATAATTGCTTCTAGACAAACTTTTTGTGTAATAAATCAGCAGGCAAAAGGTGGGAAACTTTAAACTAATTGCTTTGGAACCTAATAGTAATTTTTAAATTTTTGATCTGAAATTGTTACTAATCCAACTTTGGTTTCTTCTCAGGCGATGTTGACTATGTACAAGAACTCGGACTGCATCTACGACAAGATGATGGCACTGAACGCGCTCGGAAATGCCGGCTTGGACATCAGCGTCCGGGACCTGGAGCAGATCATCCGTGACGCAGGTGAAGCACGCGTTGTTCGCGTCAAGGCCATCGACGCACTGCGCCGCCTACGCGTCCGAATGGCACGCCAGATCCAGCGCATCCTGATGCCCATCTTCCAGAACACCCGCGAACATCCACAGGTCAGTTTAGTGGATCCACCAATAAAATCATTATGGCCAATAATTTACAATTCTAATACCATTTTGGTCCCAAAAAGTCCATTTTTTAAATAATATTTGAATATTGATTTCGAGCTAAAATTATTTTTTAACAATGTTCTTGGTCCATAGGTGCGTACCGCGGCCTTCGCCATCACCATGTACACCCAGCCAGAGTCGCAGTTGGTGGACCAGCTGATGTACACCATCGGCAAGGAGCCCAACAAGCAAGTGCGTGCGTTCGCCTATCGGACCATGAAGATGATGGCCAACTCGCAGAACCCCAACGAGCGCAAAATGTGAGTGGATAAATACAATCCGAAAAAGTGAAGGTGTCCATCCACAATACAGCATAGTTACACAATGATATCAATGGATTTCAGTGCCCAGCACATCAAGGCCGCATTGAGGGTTGCCAATGTTGACGAGGACGAGTTGCGCACCATGAGCGGAAAATGGCAAATGCCGTTGTTGTACAACACGGAACAGCGCGAGGGACTGTTCGCCACGGTCGCGGCAACCATTTCCACGCGGTCCGCGATGCCCGTCTACGCACATGCCCAGCTGGACTCGCAGTTCAACGACCAATTCCAGGTATCGCCATATCTTTAATTAAAAAATATTTTACTTATTCGCGTTCAGCTCAACACCATCAAGCTGTACATGATGCAGCAAGAGGCTGAGCAGTGGTACGGGAAGATGACCGACAACTTCAAGCAGTTCACCAGCACCAACAGGGCACAACGCCAGACCGAAGGCCGACACAACGACAAGTTGCGCAACATCTTCAAGGTTCTGGGCATCAAGAACAGGCTGTCCAACAACTACTACCAAGGAGAGGTGAGCTCAGGAAAAGACTAACCTAAAATCTTTTATCACAAACCTCTGAATCATGAAAACGTGAAATCTAACCATCCAAATATGCAGAATAGATTTTCTGAATCCGGAATTCATGTTTTTTGAAACGATCAATGGCGTTCTAGTTACAATGGCGTCCTTTTTACATCAAAAATAAAAATTCATTTTATTACTCTAGTGAGAAGAATAAGTAAAAGTTATTTCCCAAGACAATTTTTCAATAAATCCTAAAAGTTATTAATTCGTAAATCCTCATTATAAAATAATAATATGTATGTACACATTCAACTTTGATAATCTTTTAACACCTCTAAAAGGATGACAACATGTTGGAGCAGTACCAGAACCAGACTCAGCCCTTCGCCATGCTGTGCCTGCGCACCAACGACGTGGACCGCGGCTTCTGGGCTATGGACCAGCACACCATGTCCGAGCAGACCCAGAAGATGTTGAACGGAGAAATGTAGGGAAAAATTTGCATACAAAAATCAAAATACTTTCGAAGTACAAAATCTTAAATATTTTGCACCAAATTTACGAATTTTCTTAATTCGATTTTAAATTTTAAAAAGTGATTTGCAGGAACTTGCTTGGCTTTGCCGAGTTGGTTCAGAACCAGCTGCAGCCCCTCATCGACGGCGCCATGGTGGGCAACCTGAACGAGAAGCAGGTCCGGATCCCGACCTCCGCGGGAATGCCCCTGAAGCTGTACAACTCCATGCCAGCGATGACCAACATCCAGGGTCAGCAAGCACGGATCAGCATCAAAATGGACGGCACAATCAAAGTGGACATGAAGGCGCAGGTGGCCACATCCGTGGCGCACATGCAGAAGATGGTCAGTATGGCATTTTGGGAAGTTTTAAAGGCAAATCATGGCACATACTAACCCTCTGATTTTTGTCATATTTCTAAAAGAAGGATCAAATCCACTTTTTATTGGATAGTTCGAGCTTAGCAAAATCTGCTGCAGATTGGCGCTAAATTGTTCCATGACTAATCGGAAATCGGAAAAATTGTTCTTATTTATTGCCCCCCCCCTTCAAATAATTTTTTTCTCATTTTTGCCATCAAAATTACGCATTCTTCGCCCCTCGACAGGAGTGTTGGACTCCCTTCCTGGCCTCGGGCATGCAGTCCATTCGCTCTGCCGAACTCAACCTTCCACTTGATGCGCAGATCAACGCGGATCTGTGGCAGGCTGCGATCAGCATCAAGGTGAAGCTTTTACTTCTTTTATAGTTATAATACTTTATAGAGTCAATCCAAAAATATTTTCCTTATAAGTTTTTGGTCATAATAAAATTATTGGTATAGAGTATCGATTAAATTATAATTTTCGTATCTAAATTCTTCAAAGTATTAGTATAATTGTTTTTTAATCCTATTAAATTGAATAAAAAATTCCGTCCACAGGTGAAGCTGCCGCGCGAGCAGACCCAACTAGCGGCGATCCGCTCGCTGCCCTTCACATACACCACCACTTTGGACCCGCGCACCGGACTCACGCGTGAGCCAAGCATGATGCGCACCATCCATAACCCGATGCTGGACAGACAACAACACGAGATGGACACGGTGATGAAGGCCATGGGAATGCCGATCCGCATCCAAGGTAAGCTGATCTAATCATTAGCACGGATGGGCATTCAGGTCCATTAGTCAGGGTAGATATCGAGCGCAAAAGATATCGACTGGGAGAGAATTCTGGCTTTAGGCTTCTTCCACTGCCCCTCAAAGCCGAGCTTCGAACAGTTCGTGCAGATGATGATGGTCACCGAGAACTTTGTCCGCATCAGCTATGAGCCGGAAACGAACAGTCCGTGGGAGTTGGTCTTCCGCGCGAGCACGGCTACATTCCAAAAGGCGCTGAACAGCGAGCACCCACAACATTTGGGCGACTTCTACAACACTCGCATGGACAGTGCGTACTCGTGCGAAGCATCGGAGGGCAGCGAGTGCGACGCATTCGCAACGCATGAGCAGCATGACGCGCAAGAGTTGGAGCAGGAACAGGAACGCCAACAGCAACTGAACGCATTCATCGAGCAGTACAAGAAGGACGGCGAGCAGTACAAGCACTCGCTGAAGCTGAGCATGTTAACCGACAAGAATGCACGCGCACAATGCGAGATGCAAATGCAGTGTGATGCACGCCTGCAGTTCTGCAAGATGCAGATGAAAGCGGATCGGACACCAATGTTCCCCGAGGAAAGCCGTAAATGGACGTTGAAGGCTGACGCAGAGCTGGTCATGCCGGAGACCGATGCGGCACCGATGACGCAGCAGCAGTAGAAGGACCAGAAGAAGCACAAGCAGTTCATTGCACGAGTGCAAGCCCAGTGGGGTGAGCAGAACCAGCAGAAGGTAAGATTATCTTTGTCGCATGCATTTTTTTGTTTTACGTGTTAAAATTTTTAGGTCAACCTCCGTGTGCACGGCACCCAAGCGTACACCGCCCAGGTCCTTCGCATTTTGCAACAACAGGAGCGCGAAGGCCGCGACCTGGTCATTCCGCGCCAAATGGAGCAACTCCAAAGACGAACCGCGTTCCTGAACAAAATCCACGTGGAGGCGCAGTACTCGCTGAAGGCCCAAGCTCAGAACGCAGTTAGACGCATGATTGAAGTACTGAAGAGTGCGTACTTCTGGAACACCAACTCATACCTGACGGAAATCGGAGCCCAACAAGAAGGAAAGGTAGAATAAAAGACCTTGAAACTGATCAGAACAATTTCATTTTTCAAAAATAGGCTATGGTCATGATGGTAATCGACCCGCTGACCATGAAGCATGCCAACATGACTATCAAGACCCCCGAGCAGCGCATCCGCATCCACCAGATCGAGTTGCCCTTCCGCATCCGTCCCTTCTCGCTGATCCGCCTGCAAAGCGCGCAACAAACGCACTCTCTGACGCAGCTGTTCAACCGCTTCAGTGTCGACAAACGCGCGGAATGCACCGCCGACGGCGAAACCGTCCATACTTTTGGTGAGTGCGAAGTCATTATTCAGTAATACTTTCGATAAAACTAACCTTGATATTTTAAATAGGTAGATTGGATTGTTACGGATTAGTTTTTTCGGAATATAGCTTTAATAACCAAAAGGATTATGATCAGCAATGTCACAGTTCTAAGACACAAACAGCTGGAGAGAATTTTATTTTTAGACGACTCGGAGTACGCATCTCCGCTGATGACCAACTGCTACTCCGTGTTGGCCAAGGACTGCAGCTCAGAACAACAGCCCCAATTCGTTGTGATGATGAAGAAGGCCCCGCAGAACGCACAACAGGGGAAGAATACGCACAAAAATGGGCAAAACGAACAAAAAGTACGGTATTCACAAAATAGTTATTGTAATTTGACCATTTTATGGAAAAAATACTTTTGGTCATTTTGAGAAATTCCAGGCCATCAAAGTGCTGACCCCGGAGCAAGAGATCGAGTGCCAGCCCAAGCCCAACGGTCAGTCGCTGATCTGCTGGATCGATGGACAGCAGGTGAACCCGGAAGAGCAACAGCAACTGGATCAGGCACAGACCGTCCAATACAACAATGACCAAATGGACGACATGACCATCAAGGTCTAAGGGGAATTTTGAAGATTTTCAGATCAAATTTTTAAAAAAAATCAACAGGTCGAAGGCATCGCAATTCGCTTCAATGGGCGCAAGGCGTGGCTGAAGGTGTCGCCGATGTACAAAGGTGCCGTGTGCGGACTGTGCGGACACTACGACGACTCGACGGACCGGGAAGATGAATGGCACATGGCGGACGGCAAAATTGGTGGGGAAATCTGACAATAATGGCAAAATTGGCATAAAATTTGCTTAAAGATCCCTGAAAATTTTAATTGAAATTTTTAAAAAATTAACATAATTTTTCGAATTCATGGGCATGCTATTTCTAAAAAATACTTAGGGATTTTTTTAATAATATCCTTATGGGCCAAATTTATGCCGCCCTCATATTGCCATGTTCAGCCAACGACTTGGCCCAGTTCCATCGTTCCTACGCTCTGCACGACACCAAAATGTGCACCCAGCAGGAGTTGGACCGCTTCTACAAGAACGACGACGAAAACAAGGAGAACCAAGGCGAATTCCACCGACAACTGTCTGCCTACGATGACAAATACCGGAAGTTTGAGAAGTTCGACCAGGCCCAGAACGAGGAGCAGTTCAATGGCCAACCCGACTTCGACAAGTTCGACACGTACAAAAACATCTTCGGCATTGAGTCCAACAACTACAGACAGTGCTGTTGCTGTTGTGACGAAGACGACACGGAGTGCAAGCAGGACTGCACGAACGAGTGGCAGTGCTACGAGCGTTGCCGGGACCAACGGTGCCAGATTCATCAGTCGGAGGAGGAGGAGCAAGGGGACCAAAGTAAATTCACTAACAATCAGAAATAGGGGCGTAACGAGGGGTGGGGGAACGGGGTCCGGGCCCCCTTGAACCGCCACTCGAAGAAAAATTTCATAAGAGATCCCTCCTGTTGATTACGTCTGATTTTCAAAAAATTTTCTCTCGGCACCCTTTAATAGTGTAAATTCAGCAAAAATAATCAAAATTCTTAAGAAAAATTCCCTATTTTCCCCCGAAATTTTCCTGGCGGCCCATAAGAGGTGGTTACAGGCACCCCTTTTCAAAAATAGAGGATCAAAAATTCGAAAAATACACCCCTAAAAATTAGATATAGCAGTTATGGAAAGCTTTGTAAAAATTGACTTTGTAAAAATTTTCTACACGCCCCCCCCCCCCAAAAAAAGCTAGACTCGTTACGCCCCTGATCAGAAAGATAACCGCAAGACATTCATTGCTTTCACAGTGAGCCCAGTGTGGAAGACCAAGATGTCGGAGCAACACCACGCGGTGTGCTTCTCCACCAAGCCGGTGAAGGAATGTCCGCGCGGCACCGTATGGTACTCGGAGGATGACGACGATGACGCACAACAACAACAGCAGAAGACGGTGCGTTTCGTGTGCATGGACCGCGCGGACCCGGAGGCACGTCGTCTGCTCCGCTTGCTGCGTCAGGGTCAACGCGTCGTTGACGTTCCGGAAGGGCGTGGGGCATCCTTCACCGAACACATGCGCGAGCCCCAGCAGTGCCGTCCCTACCGCAGACGCTTCTGAGCGTTCCGTGTGTGACGGAAGACGGATGGATGGATGATCCCCGCGGATGGATCTGTAGTCGGATTCTTCTCGTGTGAGCACAAATCTGTAGATGTTAGTCCCCCATAATACACAGCTCTGATCATTCCACCATTCCATGTCCATCATATTGTTGCAATATCTGTGAAAATAAAGCAATTCAAAAAAGTGATTGGTTCATTTCCCGTTTAAATAGCAATGATCTTGATGCATTAGCAAGGAGTCGTAACTCCATCCCTTACTTCAAAATCATAATTCCAATATAGCTTTGCAATTATGCAATTAAGGCATTATTAGTCCTAACAAGCTGTGAACAAAAATTGTGAAATCGAAAAATTTTATAGAAAACAGAGGATGATACATTTAATACACTACCAAATTTATCAATTATATTCGAAGTTTTATGATTTTCTCAAATAGTTGATAAAAATTTGGCACCCGAACTTCCTAAAATTCAAATTTGGAATTAGGGAGCGACATTTTAGGGAATTTCACTAACAATAAGCCAAAATAGGGACCTATTAGGGAGCAAAAAAGGCCAAAATAGGGACAAAATAGGGAGAAAGGTAGCGAAAATAGGGAAAAATAGGCAAATTTTTTTTCAAAATATGAACAAAAAATTCAAAAATTTTGTTTAAAAAGAATATAAAGCCTTTTTAAAACCAATTTAACCATATCTTGAGATGTTTTCATTATAAAAATTGAAGATTCACAATAAATATTAAAAAAAAATTCGAAATTTTTTCAAAAAAATGCGAAAAAAAATTTGTATAAAAAACTAAAAATTATCCCAAAATTTGGGAAAAACTAAAAATTGTCCAAAAATTTTTCGGAAAAAACTAAAATTTTATTTCCAAAAAATCTAAAATTTTCGGTTTTTATTGCATTTTTGTGAAGAATTTCTTTAAAATGGGCAAAATAGGGAGAAAAAAGTTCATCAAAATACACTTAAATATGTCTAAAAACAGTTTTTGAGCATTTCCCTACGATTCCATGTCTTTTTAAAAAATAGGGATTTCCCTAAAATGTCGCTCCCTACTAATCACCTAATCAGCAATAATCCCTGGTACATCTTCCTTCTTCATCTAATGTTCAATGTATGTTATTTGGTATCGGTTGGAAACAATTCCCCACCAATTTTGTATTTCTTACCTCAATTTAATAAAGAAAATGTTTAAATGATTTGATCATCCCTTTTTGCCTGTTCGGAAATCAATTATAATCAGCGTAGAATAGCCAGAGAATTCCAACTTTTATTTTAGCTCCTCAATTTTATGATGCGAAAGCTTGTTGCGTTGAAACATATTGTTGTCTGATTTCCTTTTCTCTGTTCATTCTACTTTTCCTGTAACAGTTTAATACGCTGCCCCTCGTTTCGTCTAAAGCTTGTTTCGTCTAAAGCTCATTTCGTCTAACCAGCTAAAAACGCTCATTTCGTCTAATCAGCGAAAAAGCCAAGGTTCGTCTAATATCAAATGCCATTTGCGGGTTCTACATGAAACGTGTTTTTCGAATTTTTAGACGGGTACTTGTCCGGTTTGTGTCTCCGATTTGACCCCCAAAATTTTGGGGAAAAATTTTTCATTCAAAAATGACTTCACGTGGGTAATTTTTACCCACGTTCTGGCAATGCGATCCATTTTGTTGTAATATAGTACTTCATTTGGCGTCACTTTTTGACGCTGACGTCAATAAACAAAAAAAAAAATTTTTTTCGTAAAATCATCTAAAAATGACTTCCCGGGGGAAATTTATTTACGATTTTTGAGTCAACGTCAAAAAGTGACATCAGATGACGCTTTACGTCAGAATCGGATTCAACGTCAAAAAATTACTCCCGGAAAGTCATTTTAGATGATCTTACGAAAAAATTTTGGACGTCAGCGTCAAAAAGTGACGTCAAATGACGCATTACATCAAATTGGACGTCAGAAACGGATTCAGCGTCAAAAATTACCCCCAGGGATATCATTTGGTCAAAAAAATGAAAAATTTTCCCTCTACATAAATTTTGGGGGGTCAAATCGGAGACACAAACCGGACAAGTACCTTTAGACGAAACGAGCTTTTTTTGGTGGTTGGACGAAACAAGCTTTAGACGAAGTGAGCTTTAGACGAAACGAGCTTTAGACGAAACGAGGGCTACCTATCTGAGTCCCGAATGATCCGAGTACCGAATCA
Source organism: Rotylenchulus reniformis (assembly GCA_001026735.1). Lineage (NCBI taxonomy): Eukaryota > Metazoa > Nematoda > Chromadorea > Rhabditida > Hoplolaimidae > Rotylenchulus > Rotylenchulus reniformis. Next base: position 96,565 of record LDKF01000489.1, read on the forward strand.
GCCATAACTTTTTTTAAGGACTTGTTAGACCAAAACTTCAAATGTCAAATATATGCAGAATTTTATGCTCTACATTTCTGTAAATACGGTTTTTTCGAACTCCTTCGAAAAGTTCGAATTTTTCGAAAAAAGCTGATTTTGGCCGAATTTTCGGTTTTTTCGAAAAATTCGAACTTTTTCGAAGGAGTTCGAAAAAACCGTATTGACAGAAATGTAGAGCATAAAATTCTGCATATACATATTTGACATTTGAAGTTTTAGTCTAACGTCTTTAAAAAAAAAGTTATGGCTGGTTCGGTACTCGGATCATTCGGGACTCGGAGCGGTAGCTGAAACGAGAGGGAGCCGTTTAATAATAAGGAATTCGCTTCATACAATTGATGATTCAAAGCGTTTCTCCCGGCGCCCAATTTTTATTTTATCATTCCTTTTTTAAATTGATTATTTTAATTTGATTTTACAGCTACATATTTTGCGACATCAATTATAATCAGCGCAAAAAATCGAATAGAGGTTCAACTTATTTTATATTGTATTTGTATTTTTTTGCCCTTCGTGATTTTGACACGGAAGCATGTTGCGTTTAAAGTATATTGTTGTCTGACTTCCTTTTCTCTGTTCGCTTATTTGGCCTACAACATTATGCAATAATGAATTCGCTTCAAATTCACGAAGGTTCAAAGCTGGTTAATCAGTTCCCAATTTTCATTTTAGCCTATTTTTGTCGAATTGGACAAAAAGTCCCACAATGTTGTGATTCTCTTTTCCATTCCATAATTTTTTTTAATTATATGGTTTGTCCTATACTTTTCATGCCATAATATTTTATTTCTTATTGATCGCAACATAAATGGTAATTACTGGATATTGTTAAGAAATTATATGCTTTTTTGCATTTGATGAAAATCATTTAAGAAAGACCAAAATTTTTTTTAGACATTAGATACTAAATATAATGAAGAAAATTGTAATAAATAACAACAAATTCAACAAATATGAGCAGTTCAAAATTAGACAAGCGACGGCGGCAATTGCCGAAAACATTGGGGTGAGCAATCGATATTTTTTATACTTTAAAATATAAATTTAAAAATTAAGTTTACCACCGCCAGCAGTTCTGCGATCAGTTCGCTCTCCTTCCTTTTAAGGACATATTTTGAGCAGTTGTGCATTGACTCGGCCAATATCGCGATAAATGGTTTGTTGGTTTCAATATTTTAATTTCCCAGAGCTTGCATTGAATTCTAAACCAGAGATTTAAAGTAGAGAGGATCCAATTTTCCTTGATCTGTAAATATTGATATCAAATTTCGCCGCTTATATTAATATTGTTAGGCAATGGTTGCACAAAAACATAGAAATTCGCGTTTTTTATCAAGAATCCTTTGCTTTTGTCTTTTTTATTGACAAAAAAATCGGTTTTAATTCAACCCTTTGATAGATTTTATTGATAAAAACAGATCTTTTATATTTAATCCTGAAACCCGAATTTAGCTGGCCGAAATGAGGTGGCGCTGGAGGATGTATCGCGGGTATTCGATATGAACGATGTGAATTGTATGTAATTAAGCACTTATAAATTGCTAATTGATCATTGGGTTTTTGTTTAGTAACTCAACTCCATGAATATTTGAATCAGGTTACATCTTTTGCGCCAACTGAAGAGGTAATTTAAAAATGGAATTCTTTCAAGTCATACAAATATTTCAAGCGGGTTGCGTAGAAATATCTAAATGAACTTTTCAAATAACTAAAAAAATCCTTAAATTTTTTCTAGCGCAAGCTCTGGTCTGATGTTAAATCTTAAAACCTATTTTTGATAGGAAATATATTTGTTTTCAGGATTTCTTAACTATAATTTAATTTTTAGCCTTGTTCTAACCATTTTTTGCTCTAAGTTGCCCATCTTCCCTATCACTGAATTCATTTCGGGGTCATCCACTGATGTTGTCGCAGACATTTCGGATCGCAAAGAAACCGAAACGGCCAAGGAAATCGAAAATGATGACGAAAACAAAATATCTCGACAGCTAAATGGCAAACCAAGTCTGCAACACTCATCCAGCTCAAGGTTCGGATTAATCGCAAAAATTCAATATAAATATAAATGATAAAAAACCTAAATATTTTGAGTCTTTATTTGCTTTAAAATTCAACACAAAATTTTACATTGAAAAGATCATTGAGAATTGGGTTATTCTCAACAAACTTATTTGTTACCTTGTATACTTTATGTCTTATCCCAAATCACTGATTTTTTTGTTATGAGCAAAATTTATATTTAAATACTCTTTTTATATTAGCTATTACCCTTTTCCATTTTTTATTACTCTTATTAGTTAACATTTTCCCTCTTAATTTCGCATATTTTTTTAATTTCAGATCGAATGCCCGCTCTGCAACTGGCCAAAGGAATTTCCCCAACTTTGCCGGTTCCATTGCCAGCCAACTCGGCTTCAATGTTCGTCGGGTTGAGCCGCCGGTGGAAAATGTTTTGATCGAACAACAATTGTCAAAGACGGCTCAAAGTGCCGGTGCCGAATTTGTAATTCCGAGACAGGATAGCGCTGTCGCCGAACCGATCACCATAAAAGCCGCGGTCGGAGACGATGAGGAACGATCATTGAAGGTCTAAACTTATAAAGGAAGAGATTATCTAATTTTTTAAGATTTAAAATTTTCATTCAAAATTTTTAAAAGTTTTTTTTTTGCATTTTTCCCTAACTTTTTAGAACAAAATATTAAAATTTCGAATTTATTGGGGGATCTAAAAACATTTTCTATTAAAAAAATCCATTATTATACTTATTTTTACTTTTGAAATGATTTAAATTTTTATTCTTCTATATAAAAATTGAATAAATCAATTTTATTCAGAAGAAAAAGAAGAAGGAAAAGCGCGAAAAGGAGCGATCTTCGGCTGGTGAACATCGGGAAAAGGAAGGGAAGCGCAAAAAGCACAAGGACAGGCATTCATCGGCAGAAGTGGCAGATATACCGCATGACACAACTGAAGGACAACATCGGCAAGAACCGATTTCACCGCCGCAGGGGTTGAAGATCAAAATAAAGATCGGACCTGGACCGGAAACGCCGGCAGTCGCGGCTCCGGCCATTCCGGAACCGGAACGCCCTTCGCCACCTGAGATCCCACAGAGGGAGAGGAGGGCCGACACACTGAGTCCGCCAAAAGAAGAGGCAAAAGTGCCACCGCTAAAGCTCTTTGGTTTGAAGCCGACGATGGTCAAGGCTCATCAGCAACCACATCAGGAAAATATTGGTGAGAATTTCAGGATAAAATTGGATTGGATGATTTGATCTTACCATATTAACTATTTTTTTGTCAAAAATTTATCCACTCATAGCCCTCTCCCCTCAAAAATCCACTAGCTAAGAAATTTTTTTAACCTTTATGCATATTATTGGAGAAAACTTGAAATTTGGACCAATTTTATCATGGATTTTTCAAATTATTTTTAACTTTTTAGATCTTATCCAGCAGAAAATCGATGCGCCAACCGAAGAAACTCGCAAGCCATCCACTGTTGATGGGATTGCCGAATCCTTGCTACAAAAACAAAAGGAAACAAATCCAGTCGAGATTTCTCCGCCGATTGAACAAGTTATTGTTCCTCAAATATCATCAACAACAACAACGACAGCAAAGAGTACGGAAGAAATTGCGGAAAAGAAGAAAAGGGTTCGAAGGCGCAAATCATCGCCAAAGAAGAAAGCCCCAATCGTCGAACGACATGAAAATGAAGTTGAAGGTGATTATTCAATATGTATTGTTATTATGATACCAAGAAATAGATGAAATTTGAAAGAAGTTAAATATTCCCTGAAAATAAAAAAAAAGTACGCGGGGTTAGAAATATTGGAAAATTTATAATACTTTTGCAATTAAAAGGAGGAAAAAAATTTTTTTCTAACTAAAAAAAGCTTGGGTTAGAAAATAAAAATTTTTTAGCTTAGAAAAACCATAAAAGATTGAAAATGTTTTAGATCGAAGATGGAAATTTTTGTTAATCAAAATATATTTCCAAAAATTTTTAGTGCCCATTTCCCGTGGCATCGAAGGTGTTTCCAAACCACCGACACCAAAGGTGGTAATACCTTCGCCATCACCAACAGTTCGATACTCACCACTTCCGCCACCGAGGCCGCCTTCCAGTTCGATGGCATCTGTAAATCTGCTGGAGGGACAGACAAATGTGGCCAACCGAGTCATGAC
>LDKF01000490.1:2526-16514 GCA_001026735.1 Rotylenchulus reniformis
ACTCTTTGGCTGTGAACTCAGCCGTTCCGAATCAATGATCCAAAGCCGAGCACAGGACTCGAGCCACAGCGAATTCGAACTTGGACCTTTATTTTTAACCACTGAGCCACGGGTTCCCCCTCCTCTAGATGACGACTGATTGTTTGATGTCGGAAGCTCGGAAGTCGGGACAGGGCCAAAAAAGGGTGGCAATAAAAGTTCTCCGATCCATCCGTTTGATAATCCGATTCCCAATGATCCGGGGGAGGGTGTGTTTTTTTATTTTTCACTTTTTTATGGATTTTGCCCAAAAAATAATCACATCGGAAGGGGAGGAGGGAGAAGGAAGTGATCGTTGATCAGCAGATTGGTCGGTGCTGATCGGATAAGGGAGAAAATGATGACTTTTGCCCCAAAACATAAAAACATCCAATTTGGCCAAATTTGGCCCTTTATCACTCCCTTATCACCCTTATCATTATCCCCCTGGTCCCTCCTCCGTTTTGCCCTTTCTTTCCCTTTGTTTGTCCTTCCTCTTCAACCCTTCGCCTCCGCCGCCGTCGTCATCACTCTCGAAAGGTGTACTATCGATAACCCATCATCATCATCCCCATTCCCCGCAATCATATGAGTTGCACTTTTCCCCCAAATTTTGACATGCGCACTCTGATCGATCAGACCAGGGGAGCTCCGATCAGTGATCGCTTTTTCAATTTTGTCATTTTTCCTATATTTTCACGGCATTTTCTTGGAAATTTCGATGTCATCTATGCCCTATCCGATTTTGCCATTTTTTTTTGAAATTCCCTCCAATTTGGCCCTTTTGTTTCGTTTTTGTCTCGCGCAACACGAGTTCCCTTCCCCTCCCCCTCCCGTTCCCCCGTGAGTTGGCACTTTGTGCCCTTGCGTGCCCTTGGGTGTTTTCCTCTCCATCAATCGGCCCCCTAATTTTCAATGTCTCCAAAAAGTGTGCCATTTTGGCCATCGACAAAAGTGCCGTCATCGGTGTTTGTCATAATCTGTTATCGTCCGGAATTACGTGATCGGAAGGATCCAAATCATCAATTGGGGCCAAATCATTAAGCCATCCCTCAGGAATTGAACCGGGGGTCTGCCGATACGAACTCGACCTCCACTGCGCCACGCTTTCCCTTCCCCAAAAAAAAGTTTATCTTTGGTCGACCTTCGGCGTAATGTGATCAGGATGATCCAAAAATCACCAATATAAATGCACCCGCCGGAATTGAACCGGGGATCTATCTCCCCTTAATTCGCCCTCCAATGAGCCATACTCTTCCCTCCCACAAAGATACGGATTCTCAACATCATATCGATCTCTTGATAATAGCCGCAATTTTATTTTTTCAATCCCGAACTCGCGACCCCCTCCCCATAAAAAATTCGATATCTACTTCTCTACCTATTGAACTACGCGTTCTCCGAATTATGTGATCCAAGTTTTCAGCAAAAAAAAAATGGGCAAAAACAACAGTAAATTCGCGCGGGATCGGAGGACATCCGGCGTCACCGGCGACAAAGCCGCCAATAACGTCGGCGACACACGACCGGCGACTGATGGACTCGCGGATGGCATCGGCGACAGAGGGGAGCCGGCGAGCGGCGGGAAGGGACCGGCGACTGAGGCGGCGGTGGCGACCAAAAAGAAAGCGACCAAAGGGGCCAAGCGGAAGAAGGCGAACAAGAAGCTGACCCCGGAGGAGTTGGTGGAACTCGAGCAGAGGACATATTTCAGCCGGAAGGAGCTGAGGAAGTGGTACAAGGTGGGAGAGGGGAGAAGGGAGAAAGTGATCAGAATGATCGTTAAAGGAAAGACCAAAGTGATTAGAGGGAAAGGCAAAACGGATCAGAGGGTTAGGTGGTTATAAGGAAGAGAACTGAGAGAATTGATGAGAAGTGATCAAAGAATTGATCAGGGATCCACGGACCGATCAAGAGTGGTCGGATAGAGAACGACCAAACTGATCAGAGGGACGAGACTGATGATCGGGAAGAGAAGATTTGGTGGAGGGCGAAACAAATCTCGCCCCTCAAAATCGGAGGGATGAGAATGATCACAGAGGGTGATCATGGGTGATCGTATGGAAGAGGGAATGATCAGGGCGATTAGGGAGACGAGACAAACAATGGGTATTGATCAGAAGAGTGATCGGTAGAGGGATATAGTGATCAAAGGACTTGGAATCTCGTGAACTGATCGCCGCTTCTCTCGCCCCTCAAGGACTTTGTGCGCGACTGCCCCAGCGGGGAGCTGAAGCTGGACGAGTTCCAGAACATCTACAGACAGTTCTTCCCCAACGGCGATCCGTCCAAGTTTGCCGCCTTTGTGTTCAATGTGTTCGACGACAACCGGGTGAGTGATCGGAAGCAGTGATCAGATCAATAAAAATGTTCAGGACGGGCACATCTCCTTCAAAGAGTTCATCGCAGCCCTGTCCATCACCTCCAGAGGCACGCTGGACGAGAAGCTGGACTGTGAGTTCCGGGGGAAGGGTAATTGATCAAGTCGATGCTCCCATCTGTTGTCTAACTATTCCGATGATCATTGTCGGATTTAATTGTGATCAGACCAGCGCAGGGCCCCAGGGATATTGGACCACTATGTACCCCCTTTAGGACACTTTGGAAAGGAGTTTTACCCCGTGATGAGGGAGGGCGGAATCGGGATGGAATGGGGAATTATTACTTTCACAGAGGATACCTTGACATCTCGATAGATCCGGTCCGATCCGGGGTTGGAGGATGAGGCCGGATTATAGGAGGATGAGGTCGGAGGAGCCTTTCTGTTCCCTGCCCGATCAATGGCTTTTTGACCAATTTGGCACAGTGCCAATGGCCTTCCAGATCAGGCTAAACAAAAGATCAGATCAGGCTAAACAAAGTCCTAGATGCCATTTTTCGGGGTTCAAAAAGGTCGAAATCGGTGTCTGAGAACAGTTTTCGTCCTCACAAAAAATTCCCCTCATTTTCAGGGGCCTTCTCGCTGTACGACGTGGACAAGGACGGTGAGTGCCAATCATCCTTATCATGATCAATCTAATGCTGATCAACTTGTTCAGGGTTCATCACCAAGGAGGAGATGGCCAATGTGGGTTTTATTGGTTTTGGCCAAACGGCCCAATTCCCCTGATCTCTGATCTGGCCAGATTGTGGACGCCATCTACTCGATGATCGGCAACATGCTGGAGCTGCCCAAGGACGAGGACACCCCGCAGAAGCGGGTGGAGAAGATCTTCGCCAACATGGACCTGGTACAGAAAACAAAATTTTTGGGAAAACTCTAAAATGGACAGCAAAATGGCCTTGAAAATTAAATTTAAAGGATGGAAAGAGATGGATTTGGAAAAAAAACAATATGTTGGAATAAGTTTTTAAAATAATAAATCCTTTATTTGTCAAGCTAAAAATTGATATTTTTGAAATTTTTAATGGCCCAATCCCAAAAAATTTGGCACAAAAATCAATATTGAAATTCCCTGAATTGAATTAGGGTCTCAAAAATTTCGGAAACGTAAATTATATAACTTTTTAGATCTTGTGGATTTTTTCCTGAAAATCGGAATATAAAATTTTACAGAACTTTGACGGCAAGCTGACCCGGGACGAGTTCAAGCAGGGCTCCAAGAATGACCCCTGGATAGTCCAGGTGAAAATTTTCCAAGGGTTGGAAATTTTTGCAAAATTTCCACCTTTTATTAGGCCCTGACCATGGACATGAACGGAGCCGGCGGCGAGGAGGTCCCCGCGGTACAACCGCCGCCTCCACAGACGACAACGCCCGTGGCGGCGGTGAAAACCTGAAAATGCCCCTAAAATTCGCAATTCTATCAAATGATCTGTCGTGTATCTCATCCCCTGTGTTCCCACTACAGTATCCCTACAAGGATATACTGTAGTACAACCTCTGTCATTGGCCCGCCCGGCTGTACGGTATCCCTGGTGTACAGGTAATACCGTATACTGTGAACGCTACAGGGAATATTGTATAATGTGCTCATCAGTCCAACATCATTAACCGAATATGGTATCACCAGGGATACTGTAACCGTACTCCCTCCCCCCTAAATACAGCATCACCATTTTCCGGTAATGTCTTCTTATTTTTTTGGTCTCTCTAATCCTCAATCTACAGTTCTTCACCTATGTAAGGGAGGGTTTTCCCCATAATCTAATGTGATTTTATTCAAACTCGATGAAGCCCTTCCTCCATTCTTTTTTTTTGGTACCAATCGCACATTTTTGCCACACTCCATTTATGCAATTTTTTCATGTTTTTGTGCAATTTACATCCCGAACTTGGATCAAAAAGTACAAAAAATGATCAGTTTGTAACCTCTGATCAGCAGCTTGTGATCACTGATCAGGATTCGCATTGTGCCACTTCCTTTTCCTCCCTCTGTTTGCTCTCTTCCGCCGAATCGGCACATCTTCTTCTTCCTCTCCTCTCTCATCCTTCTGTTTCCTCTTGTTCCTCTCTTTCTCTTCTTTCTTTTCTCTTTCCTCCTCTTCATCCTTCCTTTTCTTCTCTCTCCTCTCCGTTTCCTCACAGTATTTCTCCGCTATCATTTGGCACGGTCTGATCACTCGCATGTGGTAGAAGTCGAACAGATCAGAAACTGGGAGTACGTGCATATGGAAAACTTGATGTACGGGGTTCTGGAAATTTTTAGTCCTTAATTTCAAGTCTTATCCCTTAAAATTTATCCCAATTTTTTCCTTTTTTATCTTTAATTATGGATCGATTTTTTGAAATTTCTTTTTTTCAATGGCTAAAAAATTTCCTCCATTTTTTCTCCTCAAATCTTGGTACTAATTCTCCTCAAAAATTCGAATTTCCACGCACTTTGAAGGCGATGGGTTGCCCGCGCTTCAGCCGATTTCCCAGCAGCTGCAACTGCTCACACATCAGATCCAACTTGTCCACCAGGGCTCGCTCAAGGGCGTCCATGGCCAAAGGGTCAATTGCTGCAAAAATGGGGCCAAATTCAGAGAAATTATGCAAAATTCAAATATTAAAAATTGAATTAATTCTTCGGACTCACAGTCAACTCCGTGGAAAAAGGCGCAACAGCAGGCGGCGAGTCGAGCGAAACGGCGGATTTCGTCCAAATTGTCGGTCAAAACGGAGGAGGAATTTCCATTGAAAATCGAAGGGAAAGGGCTGAAAAATGAATTTATCGAAAAATGCGATTAAAATACTCAAACTCTACTAACAAAGTCTAAAGTTACCCCAACCCCCTCCCCCCTCCATAAACTCTGTTGCCGCTCACCCTTCAACAGAAGTCATCGGCTCAACTCCTTCGTTCCCGTCGTCCAACTTGGCCAATGCCCTCCTGAGCTGAAGTGCCAACACCATTTGCGGATCAATTCCGCATCTGAAAAAGGGGAAAAATGAAAATTTCGCACCAAATTCGACCTCAACAGCTCATCCGCTTTAAGATCCCTGATGTCCATGATCCTTTTGAAAGTTCAACAAATTTATTTATTTTTGGGGAGAAAATAGAAAAGAAATTTATAACGATAACGAAAGTTTTACTAAATTCACAACGAAAAATTTAGTAAATATTTTGGCCAATTTTGAAAAGTAAATGACAATGTAAATGATTTTCAAGTATTTTTCAAGGATATCGAAATGATTGAGATCTCGTCCCGGGGTCTGCCACTCTTCTCGTATGTGGGGACCTTAAAAAGATCTTGTATAAAAGTCAGCCTATCACGGTCTTACCACCACCCCCTTCTACCTGGTTGATTTTCTGGACCACGTTAAAGCCTTCCACCACCTAAGAATTATGAATAAATAAATATTTTATTTTGTCCTCTATTTTTATGAAAAATTTCCTCCATTACCTCCCCGAATATCGTGTTCTTCCCATCCAGCCATTCCGCGGGACAAACTGTGATGAAGAATTGGGACCCATTCGTGTTCGGGCCTGCATTGGCCATGGAAACGCGAAAGGCCTAAAAATTGGAAAAAGGTGTACTCGATGTTCATAAAAAAATAATTTAAAAAATCCTGGTTTTCCACAAAAAGCCCAAAAATTTGAGAAACTTACCTTATCATGCCGCAATTGGGGATGGAATTCGTCCTCAAAGTCCTCGCCCCAGATGGATTGTCCACCGGTGCCTCGAGCTGTGGGATCGCCAGTCTGAAAAATTTGCCAAAAATGATCAAAATCTACAGTAAAAAAAAGCAAATACTTGCCTGGATCATGAACGATTTGATCACCCGGTGGAATGCGTGCCCGTTGTAATAGCCCCTCCGGGCATGGGTGCAAAAGTTCTCCACCGTTTTGGGCGTTTTGTCCGGGTACAGATCAATGTGGATGTCGCCGTAGGTTGTGTAGATGACTGCCCTGAAACAAATTGATCAATCGATAAAATTCCACCAATCAATCAATAATTCGATGCACACCTGTTGCACAGTTTTGATTGGGGCGCCTCCTCTTCCACCGCCGTGATCATGTCCCCCTTCAACGGTTTCTCATTGTAAACATCTCTGCTGTGGGCCGACCCGTCCGCTTCCTCGGCATACGGTTCGACATTGGTAAACAGGTAAAAACCTAAATGTGGTTTTAAGAATTGCATTTTCAAAGCAAAAATGATAAAATTTACGATTTTTACGAAGAGCACACGTGACCTAAAAATGAAATTTTTCTGGCATAATAAATTCCTCGAACTCACCAGCATTGGATCGGGCTCGTTGATGCGCAGGTTGGGGTTATCTGCTGCTTCAATGTGTACTGTTGTAGCCGCCCCTTGCAATTTTTCCTACAAAAACTCAAATTCCAATCCGCCAATCCGTAATTTTTGGTTTTCTATAATTTTTTCGCCCAAAATACCGTCACACTCGGCACCGCTCTGCACAATGCCACACCGATGAAGCGCAAATTCTCGCCGGTGCCAATCTGTCGTACAATTTTGTCGGTGACCAAATTGTAAACCTGAAGGATGGAAATTTTTGGAATTTTCAGTTTATTTAATGTACAGTTATGCCGAGGGGAGTTGGATAGATGAGGAAGTTGCTGGAATAGTCGTAGACCATCCGGATAAACCGCAACGCCCCCTGGTCCCGGCTCATCTCCTTCTCCAGCGCCACCCGTCGGTTCCATTCCATCGTGGGCAGTCCGTTGCCTCTGAAAAATCAAAATAATTTTTAATCAGAGAATGAAAAATCTTTCGAGCTAGTAAACCTTAAGGATTATAAAAATTTTTTTTAATAATCTTGTAAGATATCCAAGAATTTTTTGACGAAAAATGCTAAAAGCCTGGAAAATTTACCATTTTCTTAAATACTTTTTTTCTTTCGTTACTAATCAGGAAAAAATAATAAGATCAGTAAATTCAAGTCAACTCACTTTGTCTCTTTGCCCAGCTCGATGTACCGTTGCAGGGTCTCGTCCAGTTTTTTGATGATTTTGCCGGTCCGCAGGTCGAATATGTAAATGAAGGAATTGGAGCACCACACCGCAAATGTTTTGCCGTCCGGGCTGATGACCAACGACTTTGCGATTTGTTTTATCTGAAAATTGCAACAAATTCGATAAAAATCATCAAATTTTTGGTTCAATTACCTTGCAAAATTCGTACAGATCCGTGTCCGTTTTGTACTCAAACTTCACCGATTTGGGGAATTCGAATGCGTTTTTGGCGCCCGACCAGTACTCGACCATGCCCATCTCGTCCATGGAAATGGTCACGTCAAACACTGGCGAGTACTGCATCACGGTGACGGGTCGTTGGTGTAGCGAGTCGAAGCAGTGGATGGGCTGGTTGCCCCCGTTGGCATCAAGCACATGGATGCGGCCCGAATTGGCATCCGACACCGCCAGCGCATTGACGAGATCCGAACCCTGGTGGACGAAACACAACCGGCGAGGGCTGAACTCCAGCTTGAACATGTTCTGAAAGGGGAGAATTAAGAATAATCGTGGGGCCCAAATTTTTTTTATAAAAATTTATTTAAAAAATCCGAAGCTATTGAAAGGCAATCGAGTTTGAGTCGATTTTTTTAAATTTATTACTCGCTCGATTTGATAGATAATTTATAATTTGCAAAAATTTTTAACAAAAATTAGACACTATCCACGCAACGAAATATCATCAATGGATTTTCCAGCAAAACCAGGATGACATATGTGTTAGGGCTAGAGATGAATTTATTTGAAGCATTTTTTGAATTGTGTACTAATTGGTATTCCTTGTTGAAAAAAATAAATAAAATTGAATGCCGAGAATCCGAACAAGAAACTCACAATCATGTCAAAGTTCAGCACATCGAATACTTTGGCCGATTTGTCATGGGTGCAGCATGTCGCCATCAATCCGCTGTTGCAATTTATTGCAATGTCCGAAAATTCCTCTTAAAATTAAGGGTTTTTTTTTTTGAAAATTGAGTAAAAAACGTATGAGATCGATCGATCGACTCACTCAAATGGCACCGGAAGTGCTTCACAAACTCAATGCCCTCGTTGTGCTTTTTCTTCCAAAACTTCAAATGGCCATCTTCGCTCGCCGTTATGATGAAGTCATTCCTAAAATTTTGGTTTAAATTTAGGATTTTTTGATCCAATTTTCAGCTTTACTCTGTGACCACCACGTGGCTTATCACATTTCGGTGCATGAATGATTTTTCGTATTGGGCTGCCCGAGGGATTGCTTTGAGGTAGACATCCTCGTACTTTAGACCTGAACATTGGCTTTGAAAATCCTGAATTTCCATGGGCCAAAAGTACCCCTTGGCTGCGGAGCAGTTTCCCTGACCAATTTTGGCTTTTTGAATGCCACTTCCTCTTGCTTCTCTGCCTTTTCTGTGCTGTCGGGTTGTTGTCGCTTCTTTAAATTTATATTAAATAAATATCTGGCCTTTTAATTTTAATTCAATTTTAGGCTTAAAAATTCCCATTGAACCCGAAAGGAATTGAACTTTCAGGTATTTTTGGTACATTTTATTGTAAAATTTCTTTTCCTCAATTTAAAAATACGAAAAAACGAAATGAATACCGAATTTTTCGAAAAGAAGAAAATTTTACGTTTGCATCCTGATCCTGAACTGCCCCGGTCTCGGTCGCCGACTCTTCAGTTTTAGTAGATTCATTTTCATTCGCCATTTGGATCGGTAAGTCCGAAACTTAATCCTTCGAAATAAGAAAAAATGATCAAATTTAAATGAACTATATAATGCTAATTTACAAGAGAAAAATCGGATATTAAAACCCAAAAGTAAACATTTTACCCGATTCAATTGGTCACAAAATCACAAAAAAAAACGATGAAAATTCGACTAATTCCGCGCCTTTCCCGTCAAATATTCCTCGGCCCTCATCAGCAACTTCTGCATGTCCTCAAATTTGGCCAATTCCTGGGCGTTGTTCAGCTGGGCCCATCTCCAATCTTTGTGCTCTTCGGATAATTGAACCTTCAACTCGGGGTCTTTTGCCTCCGCCAACCAATAAGTCACCTTAAATAGAAAAATTTTAAGGATTTTCATCGGTTTTTTTGGGATTTTCACCATTTTCCGCTGCTCCGGATATTTTGGGTTCGCTTTTGTTGTGTAGAACATCTCGTGTTTGAAATCCCGGTGCACGTTGAGCTGTTTGTCGGCGTCGATTCCGGATTCCTCCCGAACTTCGCGCAGCGCCGTCGCCCAATCGTCCTCTCCCGGGTCCACATGGCCTTAAAGCGTTGATTTTTTTCAAAAAATTTAGGGATTTTTCCAAGAAAACCTTTTGGAGGCGTCCAGTGGTGAGGTTCATAGGATGCCTGGAGCAAGAGATATTCAATTTGGCCCGCAATTTTCCGATAAATCAACAGTCCTGCGGCTTTTACAAGAGGTTGAACAACAGATTGGGAAGCCATTTCTGCATGCATTAAAAGTTAAAATATTTTAGTGAAATTGTAATTGTAATACAGAAAATCAAGGAATCGGGCTCGATTCCTTGATTTTACCCGATATCGGGTAAAATCTGGCTCAATCAAAGGCACATTTGAGTACCGGCACAAAATTCGAAGATTTGAACACCTCCCTCCCGGGTTGGGGTCATTTAGGCGCGGGCCATTTAGGCGCCGATTGTTGTAACTCGGTTCAAACGTAACTTAGAAAAACGAGTTTGGTGTCAAAAAATTGAGCAAAAAATTAGCTAAAATTAAAATATAAGCTCATCCGATTTGGCCCACTGTAGAAAAAGTTATGGCCAAAATACTCATTTTTTCCAAAATTGGCCGATATGAGTGCTTGTTTTGGCCATAACTTTTTTTGCAATGGGCCAATTCGAATGGGCTTAGACTTATTTTGTAGCAGACATTCAGGGCTATCTTTTGACACCAAACCCGTTTTACTAGGTTACGTTTGAGCCGAGTTATAACAATCGGCGCCTAAATGGCCCGTTTCGCTCCCTCCCTGTTTTTTTTGCTGTGTTTTTTGAGTCCACAGCATTTTTCACAGCTCAATGGGGACTGGGACACTGATATATGGTACTTGGTACTCTAATGTCCCGTTACTGTCCCGTGTCCCGCTAAAATTTCGCAAAGAATTGCACGTGTGCGCGTGCATGAAAAGATGAAGCTCAATTTTCTTGATTTGTTTGCTTTTGCAAATGAACAATTTGTTGGTGGAGAGATTGTGCAAACAGAAAATTGGAATTTGGAATCAATCAGCACAGATGACTTTGACAGATTATTTTAAGCGATGAATTGCGGAAAGTGTGGATGATCAATCGTTTTCATTCGCAAATTCCACCTGAATTCCTCCGAAATTTTTAATCATTTTTTTTTGGGAAAGACGAGAAAGAGAATTTGGATGATTCACTTTTTCAGCCATAAAAATGATTCTTTTTTCATTTTCAGCTTAATCCCACGACAATACAAATTTATTTGGCCTTGTTTTATTCATTCTATCTCCTCCATCCGAAAAAATCAAAAATGTCTTCGCTTTTCCGCAAAAAGAAGATCAAGTTCTCCGTCGAACTCACTTGTCAAAAGGTATATTAATAACGATTTAATATACCTAATTTTTAAAATCCCGTTCTATAGCTGACAGATGTGTCGCTTCTGAATGCAGTCATTTTTGCAAAAGTAAAAAACCTAAACTTTTTCATTTTTCATAATCCTTTTGCCAGGTCCGTCTCCTGGACTGTGGGTCCTTTGGCGCCGTCACCCTACACAGGCCGGTTTGCTCGCACGAAGTCGACTTCATGAGCATGAGTCCGTCTCCGTCCTCCCAATACCAAATGGCGGGCTTTGAACAAATCCGAGCCAGGACAATGGACCATCTCCAGTGCCCATCCAATGGAGTTCACAGGTTGGAAAATGGAAATTTAGGATTTTAAGATATTTTTTTCGATTTTAAGACACAGTGTCACCGGATTTGGGACCGAAGAACCGACTCATTTTCGAGAAAGAAGGCATTCACTGGATGAAAATTGTACGGGAATGGGCACGGGATCAGGGTCGGCACAGGGAGAAGGAGCAGAGCATGCCCTGATTGAATATGAAGAGGAGGACAGTAGACAAGAGGAGGAAGAGGTAGAAAAATGATGATATATGGGTTTGGAAAAAGTTGGGGTTTTTAAAACATGAATTTAAACTACCCAGGTCGTATCATAAAAATGACCCCCTTTCTTTATCATGCATGTTTTTGGACATTTTTAAAGAAAAGCATTCTATTCTAAACCGCTTTCTATAGAGATCGAAAAAAATTTCAAATCCTAGGTCTAGGTAGGTCTGAGCCCTGGGTTCCAAAAAGCAGAAATTCTAGGTTTTCTCTTTTTATAGGCAAAAACCTACAAAACAGCCTAGAAAACCCTAAAGACAAAATTGGCATGGGCCCAATCTAGGTTCTAGTTTTTTTAAAATCATATAATATTTGCAAAAATTCAGAAATTTTTTTTATAAATATAAAATAATTGCTCAATCTATTTAGGAGGTCAAAATGATGAATTTATTTAGGTCCGAGAATACATTAACGAAGACGGTTATCTGGTCCAGGCGGAAAAGAATCCGCAGCCATTCAAGTTCAGCTGTTGCATTCCATTTGATTCAAAACAAACGGGAGTGTTGGAGGTAATTGTTGTTGGAAAATTGAAACAATTTGATCATTTTTGTCTATTTTTCAGGATTGTCGTTTGAAAATCTCCCTGAGGAAGGTCAAAAATCCTATTTTTTGATCAATTTGAATAATTTTTTTATTTAAGGAGGATCGAGCTGGTCGAAGTCCCGAGAAGCTGGGCTTTGTGATCCTCAATTTGACCGAATTCGCGTACAGCGGGGCGGAGGGCATCACCCGCTCCTATCTGGTGGATGGCTATGACAACAACCAACGCGCCGACAATTCGCGAGTTCACATTTTTGTCCGAATGCAACACAACTCGGCCGACCCGTTGTTCACAATGTCATTTTCCCCCTATTAATTCTCGAAAAATTGAAAAATTTTCAGACCAAACTCGTCCTCTCGCCAAATTGGCTCTTCGGATGACCCATTGCGTATCCAGGAATTGAACCCGGCAGACCGGAAGGCACCGCCCCCATCCCCCATCCCAAACTCAACAACTGCGGGACAGCAAGGCACTTCAACAAACTCCACTGGTAATCAATCCATTGACTCACTTATTTGATGAAATTCTGGTCGAATATGCCGATCCAATGTTGTTTTGGCAGTTACTTATTTTATGGTTTTTTTCAGAATTTAATTTTCGGATCTTGCCTGATTTTTTAAATTTTGTGGGATCTTTAGTTGGATTTTTTCGACTTTTACTTATCGCCGAATTTCTCGTCCATAGTCCATTATCGAATTTTAATTTTCAGTGATAAGTCAAGGCCTGTCGGCCCAGCTGGACTCGCTCTTCCCGGTCCCGTCCCAAATGGTCACCTCCACCAGCACAATCAGTTCCCATGGCGTCGGTGTCTGCACATATTCAACGGTTCCGGGCGGATTTGGCCACAACATGTCCACTCGGGTCCAGCAGACTCGTCGGGATCCCATCGGAATCATTGACGAGGTGAAAATGGGTTTTTTTTAATATTTTCGACGACTAATTTTTTAAATTCGAGCTTACATTAACTCTTTGTAGATGCCAAATTTCCAACTTGTTACTAAATTTTAATCCATATTTCCTAGTTTTTCCTAACCAATAACCCACGAATCTACTGGGTTTGTCCTAACTTTTTGTTTATGGTTATCAATTATTAACTTTGAATTTTTTGCATCTATCCTTGCCAATATTTTTTACAGATTTTCGAAGAATTTTGCCAATTTTTTCAACAGGTACTTGCGGAAAATTCGGCCACAATCGCAAGGAAATCATCTGTGGTCTCCTCTTCCTCCTCGTCCACCAGCGCAGAGTACCAATCTTCGTGATGCGCATTTGGTCCGGGCTCTATTCCGTATGCAATATACCGTAATACACTTGATCATTGTTGTTGTGAATTTGTCCCCAGAATATTTATCCCACAAAATGAGCTGAAACCCATTCATTCTTACTACCAAATTATTTGATTAATCCTTCTATATTTCCCTTCCCCACCATTAATAAAAACCCAAAATTCGTTGAAATGGATGGATAATATTTTTGTTATTTTATTAGTCATTTCCATTCGGTTGTTTTTTTTCGGGATTATTTTTTACATAATATTGCATTTCCCACCCCTTGATTTGTGAACCCATTTCGCCAAATTCCCTCTAAAACGTGTACTTCTTCTTCTCTTCCTCAATCCAATTAGCAATCAGCTGTGAAACCGTGAAAATTATACCCCCAGAAGCCGTCTCTATCATCTGATCAATCTTGAATCAATCTTCGTCTCTATCATCTGATCAATTTCACAGCTGATTAGCAATCAGCTGTGAAACCGTGAAAATTATACCCCCAGAAGCCGTCTCTATCATCTGATCAATCTTGAAATCCTCCCTGATCACTATTAATCAATAAATCCAATTCTTTTCCCCATTTTATTGTTTACAAGTCAAAAATGGAAAATAAATGAATAATTTTGTGGTTTTC